>PISX010006371.1:0-41806 GCA_004024625.1 Mellivora capensis
AAGAATCATAACTCCCATAAGAGATTTTGAGGAGTATTTGGTGACAACTATCTTATGATTGGTAAGAAAAATGAGACCTGGAAAGGAAATTAAAATTCTTGCTATCAAAACTTCTTTGTCTTTAATCCTGTGTCCATAACTATTCAGATAATGTTATTGGGGGAAAAACCCCACTAAACACTTGATCAGATGTTTCCTAATGGAATGCGAGCAGGTACTCTGATAAAAGGCCAAGGCTATGGTAGTCAAGTTGTTTTCTAGTCAATTCTGATGTCAAATATTGTCCTTGTTTTCATTGTAGTTGCAAGTTAATAGTTCAAAAACAAGCCAGTGTACTCTTGAATGATCACAACTAGATGATATTGATTTAAATACTAGGGTCATATGTAATGTAGCTTTCAATTTTTAAGATCTGTTTTCCCTTGGAAAAATCATTGTTCCACAATATAATTGAAAAATGAAATTTCTCCAATGATTCTCTAATGTATTTTAGACTTTCCAAAGACATCTATTATTATCTTATACTAATAATGGGTACCACTTATTGGCCATTTAGGAAAAACACTTTGTCAACTTTTTCCAAGTTGTTATTCACATAATCTTATGAGGTAGATATTATTTTTCCAATAGACTGAGGAGAAGACTGAGGCTTAGAGAGATGATGTAACTTTTCCATGGTCCCACAGTATTGGTAGTCTTCTCTAACTTTTGGAAAGCTCTGTATTCCTTTCTTTTAGGAACTCTTTTCTACTGTTCCATACAATTTCAATGGTACTATCACTGAAGTGTTACAAGTTTTTACTATGGAGCTGGACACATAACCCTACCTAAATCATTAGAGCCTTTGGGAGAGAACTGATGTGTATTAGGGGGGGAAGGAATTTCTGGACCCTTCTGAAATTGTTATCTGTAGGAATTGTGTAAGCCATAGGACTTGCTGGGGTCTACTTTTCCTATATATGACTTGAGGAGAGAAATAGCCAAGTGAGAAGAAGCAGAGCCAAGAAAAGGAGAAAAAATAAAACAAAATCCTGATAACAGCATTTTCATCCTTGGCATGAAACCCATTCTAGTCCAGGACCATCACAGTCATATGCAAACAAAAGCCAAAGTTCTAATAATTTCTTATTATATGTCACTCCAAGTATCATTTTATAGTCATATAAAATGGTTTACAGTAACCCCATACAATGTATACTTTTCTTTCTGTTTTCTCAACATACCAGCTTTCTCTTCTGTGTTTCCATCTTCACAGTAGAATATAACTGCTCTACAGCTTCCCAAACTACATATTAAAATTCTGGCCACATGCCAGTAGTCTAATCATCTGTTTTGAATTCTTGTTCCAAATTTAATGGACTTTATGTAATCACCTGTAGCTTGGAAAGTGGCACTGCAAGGTGCACGAGTAGCTGTCAATAACCCAACTCTGAGGGGGTGGGAAATTCAGAGGGAAGAAGGCCTGGGTAGACTTCCTATAAAGCATCATGCCAAAAGTTTTCAGTTCTTTTTCAACAGGCTTTTCAGCCATCTAATCCTTCTTAATTGGTGAGGTGTACAGTGCTCTTTTACCTTATTATTTATTTCTTAAGCTGCTACTTTATTTAGAAAACTAGTTTTGAAGTGAAAGAGATTTATTTGTGAAAAGTACTTCAATTCAAGTAATTAAGAAATTCAAATCAGTGGTGCCGGCTGACTGTCAGTGAAGCATCTGCCTTCAGCCTAGTCATGATCCTAGGGTCCTGCTATGGAGCCAGCCCCTCATAAGGCTCCCTATTCAGTGGAGAGTCTGCTTCTCCCTCTTCCTCTGCCCTCCCTGTGCTCATGCCCTGTCTCTTAAGTAAATAAATGAAATATTAAAAAAAAAAAACCTTCAAATCATATAGTGAGTTCAGAAAAGAATGATCAAAGTTAAAATTATTTTTAAGCAATCTCTCTTGAACTCATCACATGCTGTACTGACTGAGCTAGTCAGGCACCTCAAGAAAAATATTTTTTCAAACAATGGCACATGTTTTAAATGTAAATAAATTATTTTTACTTGATGTGTAACTTTTTACATGTAACATACTAGGCACTCAGTTAAAGTCTGTTAAACAAATAAATCATACATGTATATGTGTTTTAATCTAATGTTTTTAAGTACTTATTAGTAATATTGATTATTTATGTCTAGTTTATGGAATTGAAAATGAGTATAAATGCTCAACCGATATTTCAAAATGTGAATTTTTTTTTAAATTTTTTTTAATTTATTTATTTGTCAGAGAGAGAGGGAGCGAGCACAGGCAGACAGAGTGGCAGGCAGAGGCAGAGGGAGAAGCAGGCTCCCTGCCGAGCAAGGAGCCCCATGTGGGACTCGATCCCAGGACACTGGGATCATGACCTGAGCCGAAGGCAGCCGCTTAACCAACTGAGCCACCCAGGCGTCCCTCAAAATGTGAATTTTAAAAACTGTCTGTTGCTATAGGATAAAAAGATTTACTAGAAGCAATTCCACTAATGTAAATTACCCATATATGTAATGGACTGAGATACAATTACCTTACCCAAATACTGGTTCTGACTTTGCATTACCAGTACAGAGCTTAGTGGTCTGTTCCATTCAGGTTTTGAATAGCTAAAGACCTATGGTCCTTCTTAAATTGTTTTAAGATTAATTTGTTTTGTTAAGATAAATCTTAACTTGAGAACTACTACATAATTAATGAAAATGTATATGTGGGAGGCTCCCTGTTTTCTAAAGGAAAATTATGATTCAATTAAATATTGCATATGCTTCATTAGATCTTGAAATGATCTTATTTAAATATTGAACATCTTTTAAGAATATTGAGATGACAATTTCCCTATGATTAAAAATGCTATCTCCATTCTTAAAAATTTAATTTCAATCTTCTCTCTTCAGGGAACAGCACAAGTTTATGAACAGCTTCTCAGATAAGGCTCAGAATTCATCAGGTCATTGTGTGGAACAGTCCTGCTTTAGTGAGTGTTCATAATTTTCAGTATTTTCCTGCAGAAGAAAATGTTCTGTGAGCAGTAGCAAGGTATACCATTAATTCTATCATAGGCAATGAGTAGAAAGAGGGAACTCATCATAGATATATGAGTTTATTTGTAAATCAAATGAATAATTTCATTCTGACCCCAGGGATACTGCTTGATAATACTGATGATGACCAAAGTATTCCCAGCCTGAGGGTTCTTTTTGAGATAGGCATGAGATACAAATAAATATGTATTTCCCACTCTTGTATCTCTTTTTCTTAAACTATTTAGAGGAGGCAAGACTGTCTTATTTTTATTTCCCATTTTTCTAAAATGACAATTTTCTTCCCTCAATTTTCTTTTCAAGTACACTCTTTCCTGAGGGCTCTCACACTGACAAACTCTGTGTCCTTATTTATGCACATGGGCAGGGTCAGGAGTGATGAAATCCCTTTTCAGACAGAGCAGACTCTAAGGGCCCTGGAATACCAGGGCCAAAGAGTTCCATTTCAACCTTCTTGACCACTTCTTTCTAACCCTTGAAAATCCCTTAACAAGTGAAGCAGTCTTTTCTTATACAATTAGATACACAATTTTAAATAGAGCTGTCTTAAAAGAACCAATTTTTTACCTTAAATTCATGCCTGGACATGCATGACTGATAACTCTTTCCTTTGAAATGAAAACATTATTTTTATTGATCGAGGTGTCTTTGACCTGTGATAAGGATAATGCTCCCACATTATTTGAAGCTATAATTTTATTCTTTCTATGCAAACCCATTAATGGTTTGTTTGTTTTCACCATTTGAGTCTGGAAAATTTAGAATCTTTTCTAAATTTTAAATTCTAAATTCAGGAAATTTAGAATCTACTTTAGAATCTAAATTCTAAATTCTGGAAATTTAGAATCTACTTTAGAATCTAAATTCTAAATTCTGGAAATTTAGAATCTTTTCATGGGCTGTTAGACTCCCTTTAGACTACTGAAACAGTCAAACATGGACTGCAAAGAGTTGAGCAGAGGCCATGGGCCACCAACTGAACCACCAAGCAATGCTATTGTTTTATTTTTGACTGGGAGATTAGGCTCTAAACTGAGAATCCAAGGACTGTTAGTTCTGGCAGTTAAGTATCTTAGACTCCAATCTCTTTGTACCTCAGTTTATTTATTTTAAAACAGCAAACATTCACTCTTACCTTATAAATCTGATTGCAATCATTCCATAACAGGGAGAAAAGGCAATCTGAAAATATGATTTAAGGAAGGAAATAGTTAAAGAAGTTGGATAGAAATGAATTCACTTACTTTAATTTAGGGATACATTAAGAGAGAATAAAAGAAGGCAGGTAACCTGGTCTAATTTTCTTGTCTAAGGACCTCTGGGTAAATAAACTAATGATATTTGCTAGAAGGAAGAGGCTTTGTCTACAAAATGCCCATAGCAAAAGTCCCTGGATAAGTGTATTAATAGCAAATAGAACACAAGATCTGCAAGACATGGCTCCCTGGAGAATGCCATGCAGACAATACAATTCTCTAGGGGTATAAAACAGAGATGTGACTAAATTAAACTCTCTATACTGTGCGAGGAACCTTGCAAACATCACTGAAAGACTTCATCTATATTGGGCTAGAGGTATATGACCATGCAGGAAGGAAAGACCTAGGAGGGATCTTCAGTGTTCCATACCCTTCTCTGCTTCTTCTGAGTTATTTGATTACTACTATCTTTATATCTATGAGGTCCATCTGGTCCAATGTTTCATTCAATGCTCTTGTTTCTTTATTGATTTTCTGCTTGGATGATCTATTACTGAGAGAGGAGTGTTGAGATCTCCTACTATAAATGTATTCATATCAATTTGACTCTTTATCTTGATTAATAGTTTTCTTATGTACTTGGCTGCTCCCATATTGGGGGCATAAATATTTACAATTGTTAGATCTTCTTGGTGGATAGTCCCTTTAAGAATGATGTAGTGTCCTTCTGTATCTCTGACTACAGTCTTTAATTTAAAATCTAATTTATCTGATATGAGAAATGCTACCCTGGCCTTCTTTTGAGGCCCATTGGCATGAAAGATGCTTCTCCATCCCTTCACTTTCAGTCTGGGTGTATCCTTAGGTTCGAAATGGGTCTCTTGTAGACAACATATGGATGGGTCCTGTCATTTTATCCAATCTGCAATCCTGTGCCATTTTATGGGCGCATTTAGCCCATTCACATTGAGAGTGATTATTGATAGATACGTTTTTATTTTTATTGATATCGTGTTACCTTTGAAGTCTTTCTTTCTGTATATTGTCTCTATATTTCTGTTCAATGATATCCTTAGGTTTTTTCCTCTTTTATAGAACCCCCTTAATATTTTCTGCAGTGTCGTCTTGGTGGTTGCATACTCTTTTAAGCCTTGCCGGTCTTGGAAACTCTTTAATCTCCATCCATTTTGAATGTCAGTCTTGCTGGATAAAGTATTCTTGGCTGCATGTTCTTCTCATTTAGTGCCCTGAATATATCTTGCCATCCCTTTCTGGCTTGCCAGGTTTCTGTGGACAGGTCTGATGTTATTCTGATGGGCTTTCCTCTGTATGTAAGGAGCTTCTTTGTCTCAGTTGCCTTCAAGAGGGCCTGCCAACAATTATAATTCTTCATTCTTACTATTAGGTGTCTCAAGGACTTTTGAGAATCTATAATCTTGGGGGAGACTGTTCTGCCTCTAGTACATGAATGCTGGTTCCATCGTGAGATTGGGAAAATTTTCATGGATAACTTGTTCCACTATATCTTCTAGACTTCTTTCTTTCTCCTCCCCTTCTGGGGTTCCAATAATTCTGACATTGGAACATTTCATGGCATCATTTATTTCCCTAATTCTGTTTTCATGGCTTCTAAGCTGTTTGTTCCAGGCTTCCTCCTGATCCTTTCTCTCTATCTGTTTGTCCTCCAGATCACTAATTCTATCTTCTGTCTCAGTTACCCTAGCTTTTAGAGAATTTAGATTAGATTGGAACTCATTGAGAGCATTGTGAACATCATCCCTGGTGGCTTTCAGTTCTGCCCTAATCAATTCCATTTGGTCATTCATGGCTTTTTCCAACCTAGCTATTGCCTGGATAATTGTTAGCCTGAATTCCCTTTCCGACATATTGTCTATGTCAATAGCCATTAGCTCTGTTGCAGAAGACCCATCCTCTGAATTTGTCTTCTGTTTGGCATTCCTCCTCCTAGTCATTTTGGTGAGAGTTGGCTGAACGGATATAGCTGGATGTATCGACCGTGGTGCAGTCAAGGTGCACCCTGGAATGCTTTTGAGCAATCAGGAGTCCCCACCCAAATGAGAGAAAAAAGAAAAGAGAAAGAAAAAAAGAGAGAGAGGAGAGAGGGACAGGAAAAAAAGGGAAGATAAAAGAGAAGGCTCAGTCCAAATGGGCCCCAAGGTAATATTAATGAAGTATACAAACAAAACAGACAAACAAAAAGACTAATAAAATTATATAACAAGAGAAAAACATACACACACACACACACACACACACACACACACACATATATAAAAGCAAAAAAAAAAAAAAAAAAAAGAACCTCATCAAAAAGAACCCCAAGTATAAGATTTATATACTATCAGGACAAACACAAATTCACAGAAACATTGGCAGGAGAAAAAGATGGGAGAGTGGTTATAAATTCTCAGTGTGGGCCAGGAAGGTTATTTTGATTCTTCCTGGATGTATCTTGATATCTTTGTTAAAGGACTCAACTTTCCTAAGATAAAGGGGGATTAAAAATTGGTTTACCTATAGAGGTAGCATTGATTGGGGAAAGGGGATTACCTTGAAGTTTAACTCTATATAATATTAAAAAATAAAAATACAAAAAAGGAATAAACTAAACTAAGCTAAAATTAAAATAAATTAAAAAATAGAAAAGCAAAAGAAAAACACGGGTATATGTATCAAAAAGTTCAGGTTAAAAGGTTATTATGGAATTTGATGTACTGGACATCTCACTGTGATGGTAAATAGGTTAAAAAAATTATCTATAATTATATATATATAAATTATAATTTTTATATATATAATTTTTAAATAATATATATATGTATATATATATATAAATTATATTAAAAAAATGAACCAGGATAGTGGGAACGAATTAAAAATAAAAGTTGAATCTATGAAGTAGTGGTGGTTGTTCTGTCATCTTTTTTTTTTCTTCTGGTTGGTTTTCTGGGGGAGGTTCCTGCCATGTGGGTTTTCAGGCAATGTTTCCTGAGTTAAGTCCCGCCCCCCCCTCAAGGGGGTGGGCTCTGAGGAAACCGGTTTTTCAGGCTTTTGTTCTCTGGAGGTTTTTATGTTTGTTCATTTTTTTTTTTTTTCCCTCTCGCCTTGACGGCTTTAGATGTTTTTTGGAGGTTTAGAGGAAAGCAAATTGCACCCAGACCTCCCTCTCAGAGAGAAGCCGCAGTCTGTTCCCCTCTGGGTGCTGCAGAGCACATAAGTTCCCCCTTGGCCGCTGGCAGAGCACGTTCCCAGTCACAGTCCCTGGGGACACAGGAACTCCTGCTTGTACCCAAAACCACGACCGTGGTGGTTGTCTGGGCAGCTCTGGACTGCCAGAGAGGTTCCAAGCAGTGATCGCACAGGGAGATTTTCCCACTAGCCCAGGCTGGGAGTGCCTGGTCTTTCAAGGTCCGAGAGTGCCGGGCTGGCACCTGCGCGCACCTCTCTCAGGGGAGGGTGTGGGGCATGCGCGTCTCAGGCTCTGATAGCATGGCATGGAACTCATGTGGAAGAGTGCAAAAAGGCTGTTTTTCTGTGGGCTGGCAAGGCTCCCAGCCCCCTCATGGGACTCTATGTGCTCTCAGGTGCACTGGCAGCTCAGGGACCAAGACCTGGTTTCTCCGCTGCACTCTCTCTGGCTTGGGGTGGTTGTCCTGGGTCCGGGGACTTAAGCCCCTGTCCCTAACTGCCCCAATTCCCTCAATTTACCCCCATGATCCTTTGCCCTTTTGAGTGCTTTCAACCAGACTCCAAGTAAATGCTGGTCCCCAGACACAAGGCACTCTCGTATTGGGGTATTACTTTCTAATGGGTTGCCTCTGGTGGCTCCCTCCCCTTTTTGTTTATCTTCCAATATTAGTCCGATGTTCCCACTCCGCTTTACCTGCCCACTGGCATCTTCTGCCCCCGTAGAGATCCAGACGTGTATAATTCTGATCTCAGGCTGATTTCATGGGTGATCGGAGTTCTTTGGTAGGTAATCAGCTCACTTTAGGGTACAGGTTGAAACCGCGCCTCCTCCTACTTCCCCGCCATCTTGTCTCCTTCCTGATTACTAGTATCTTTAAATTTATTTAGTAAAGCTTGATGGATAAGATTCTGATTTACATGAATTTGATTGGATGATACTATCCTTAGAGTTTGCTTAATACCTAACATGGCTGTGGTGGAAATATATATAAGAATTTTTTCTTATATGATTGTAAGAATTTAAAATTTTATATGGGTAACATTTAAAATAAGTAGAATTTTTTTTTAATTTATTTGAGAGAGAGGCAGTGAGAGAGAGCATGAGCGAGGTGAAGGTCAGAGGGAGAAGCAGACTCCCCACGAGCCTGATGTGGGACTTGATCCCGGGACTCTGGGATCATGACCTGAGCCGAAGGTAGTCGTCCAACCAACTGAGCCATCCAGGCATCCCAAATAAGTAGAATTTTGACTTAGAACTTCAAACTTAGGGTTATTAGTGGGTTTATTTTGAGAGAAGTATTTCTACTATCTTCAAACTGTCTTATTTCTAATATATCTTGCAGAAATTTATTGAAATTCCTGTACATAATAGTTGTCTTCTCTGATTTTCTGTGATGAATGAGATTTTTTCCTACTTTTTTAATATGTTGTCATTTTAGTGGATGTTGTGGTGGGTGGGGAATCTGTAAAGGTAATGTGTATAGTTAAACATATAATGTTCGTTCACTATTTTTAATATTCACTTTTTAAAAGTCTAAGGAATAGATTGCTCTTTATAGAATAATAAGAGTGTGATAAGTTGAACAGGGAAAAGACCATGTTAGAATACTTTAGCTAATGATAAAAATAAAACAATTATGATTATTTTATATTTTCAAAGAAAAGTCTAAGATAATAATAACCATATCTAGCTTTTACATAGTGCTTACTGTGTGCTAAGAAGATCTATCCTCAGGGCTTTACATGTATTACTTCTTTATTCCTCACAACTGCCTTATGACATAGTGTTACTATTATTCCCATTTTATAGATGAGAATTGAGGCACTGAGAAGTGCCTCACTGTTCACACAACTAGTAAAATAACAGAGAAGGGTTTAAAATCCAGGAAGTCTGGTTCCAGAATTGATGTTCCTTAATCAATCTGATAAATTGACCATTTATTACAAGATTGAAATAAAATATTTTAATGAAATATCAGTTGAAATGAAATTATATTTATAAGAAATACAGTTCCAAAAAAAAAAAAAAACCACACCCTGGACTTCTTTTAGTGTTTTGGTATTCTTATATTATTTGTAAAGAAGATAGTTCTTGTAGAGTGCTGGCTGTGAATTATTAACTAGGGATTCGCTAGAAACCAGAGTTTCAAAGTATTAACTTCTGAAGTTAGTCATGCACCCAAAATTCCTCCTTATTCAACAGTCTATTCATTTGTCTAGGTAAGGACACAGGTATAGACAGTCTTGTGGTGAATACAAGATAATGAGATCTTTACAGTGGCAGAGCCTAGGAGATTACATGGAGCTTTGAAGGACTAAGGCTGCTCATGGCACTGCTCCTATGTTGGATCTGTGGACCATGACAGAGACAGTGGGAGATGGTTAGAGATGGCACAGATGTTGGAAATAAAAGATCTGTCTATTACTATATCTATCTATATATCTATCCTCTCTCTCTCTCTCTCTCTCTCTCTCACACACACATCTCCTCTTCCTGCCCAGTTCACTACAACTCAGTTAATTAACTACAACTGTGTGAAAATGACCAGTACAGTTTTTGGCATAATAACTATCATAGAGTCTACTCTTGTCTTTTTGATATTTCTTCCTATCTTCCATGTCTCTGGTCAAAAGCTGATAATGGGGAAAAAGAAAGTAGGAGAGCCTCTTCAGGGTTATAGGATAAGGAGTCCTTTTCCAGGTAACAAAGTATCAAATATCAGATTGGCTTATCACCACCTATAGGGTGCTTTAACCTGATGCTGATCATAATGTCACTGTGTAATGCCAATCAATATTAGATCACCTCACCTCCCTGACTGAACACTCACCAATATGTCAATTCTGAAGAAGAGAGAGCCTCTGAGAAATGAAATCCATAGAGATCACATGTAAGAGAAAGTCTTATTTGGTTTAGGTAAAAAGACATAGATGGAGAACTATAGATAAGTTGTTTATCTCTGATTCAATCTTTTAGGGACTCCTGGGTGGCTCAGTCATTAAGCATCTGCCTTCAGCTCAGGTCATGATCCCAGGGTCCTGGGATTGAGCCCCTCATCCAACTCTTTGCCCTTTGGGAATCTTTCATCTCCCTCTTCCACTCCTGCTTGCATTCCCTCTCTCACTGTGTCTCTCTCTGTCAAATAAATAAATAAAATCTTAAAAAAAAAAAAAAGATTTAAATCTTTTAAAAGACTCACTAGAGACAAAGAAAGGGAGGCACAAGGATATCAGAGATTTGAATTGTGACTGAAATAAGTGATTTTTGACTTTGAATTTTCAATAACATAACACTTATTACATTGGCATTAGAGAATCTGATGTCACAAAAAGCAAGTGAATCACTAATGAAATTTAATTTATGTTTCAAAATCTGTATTTAAGACCTAACCATTACAGAACTGTGGGTTATATGTTCAATAAATCAATAAACTGAATAATTAATAAATTCCTATATTCAAAAGAGTTATTTGACCTTTCATCAATTACTTAGGGCATTTTTAACATGTGAGGGAGCATTTTATCAGGAGAAATATAGCAGAATGCTCAAATTTAGCTGTATTTGGAACACTATTCTTTGGATACTATCCTTAGGCAAGTATCAATTACTCTTGGTCTATCTTGGATGACCTGAGGGGACTATAACCTCCTCAGGTAATATGTTCTCAGCTGAATTCCTAGGAGAACAGAATGTAGCTCAATATTTTAGTTTGTGGCTTGATTAAAGATATTGCTGGAAAGTTCCATATAAAATATCTGTTCCATTTATTTCTTTCCTTCTCCTTTGTCTTTCTCTTTTACTCCTCCTTTTCTTCACCCTCCCTTTCTTTTATCCTCTTTCTCTCATAGATTGATCTATCGAAATCTTATAGACTGAACTATATCATCCTTTTCTTATAGAGTGATCACTAATTATCTGTTAACAAGAACGTTCCCTCATCCCAAAGTTATTTCCTTTGGGTCCTTTCAAATATTGACATAAATAATCTATATTTAAAGACTTGAATTGTTCTGTCTTGTAAGTCAGACTGTATCTCCTATTTCTCCTTACTTTTATTTTTTTAATATTTTTAAAGATTTTATTTATTTATTTGACAGAGAGACAGAGGACATAAGTAAGCAGAGCAGCAGGCAGAGGGAGAGAGAGAAGCAGGCTCTCTGCTGAACAGGAAGCCTGATGTGGAGCTCAATCCCAGGACCCTGGAATCAGGACCAAAGCCGAAGAGCCTCCCAACCAACTGAGCCACCCAGATGCCCCTATTTCTCCTTACGTTCTAGCACAATGACTTACATGTAGAAAGCACAAAATAATTTTCATATATAATTTTGATTGGCTCTACTATGATTTTTATGAATCAATCCACCACTTTCTATATATTCAACATTATTCCTATCATAAAAGAAATCTCTGAATTTTGTATAAAACACATATGCATTAAAATTCAATTTTGGTGGCACCTGGGTGGCTCAGTGGGTTAAAGCCTCTGCCTTCAGCTTAGGTCATGATCCCAGGGTTCTGGGATTGAGCCCCACATCGGGCTCTCCATTCCATGGAGAGCCTGCTTCCTTCTCTTTCTGCCTGCCTCTCGGCCTACTTATAATCTCTGTCTGTCAAATAAATAAAATCTTTAAAAAAAATAAAATTCAATTTTGTCTTGGTCTTTAAAGATTAATTACTTAAAAACAAAACAAAACACCAACAACAACCTGGAACAGTTTCCTTTCTGATACAGCCAGCAGTGGGAAAATCACAAATGATACAAAAGTGGAAAAAATAGTTCTTTATTTATTTCTATCCTGGAGTATCTTTGGTTTTTCCATTCATCAGTTGTTAGAAATTTGGGCTGTTTCCATTTTTCAGCCATTTGAATAGTACTGCTATAAACATTCATGTGCAAATTTTTGTGTGGACATATGTTTTTAATTCTCTTAGAATAAATGCATGGAGTTTTCACCCTCAGAATAAAGAATGATAAAATAATACTGATATTTCTTTGTACAAGTTTACAAAAATATATATTTTTAGTAAAATATAATTTTCTGTACTAAAAAAAAGCTAAAAACATAAGGAAATTTTAATTAAACTATACTAATATTGAAGTTAGAAAACAGAATTTTTACATACTAAGCAGATCAATGAAAATATAGCTTCCTTAGCTTTATGTAAAAAAAAGATGAAAATCCCTCAAAAACAAAAAGAGAAAAAAGGTGTAACCGATTTCTCAACAAAATATAGTTCTATGTTGGAATAAAGTAAGCATATATTCATTCAAGCCTTTATTGATTTCATATTATATAAGATTTAATAGGTGGGAGGTAAAGGTTAACAAGACATAGTCCTTGTACTCAGAAGTTTTAAATCTAGGTGGTGATAAATTATTAATACAAGCAATACTGGTACAAGTATAAAGTTAGAGAAATTCAGAGGAGGGAGATAATACTTCACTTGCAGTGACTGAAGACAGAATAAGAATTTAATTTCACAGTCAGTGGGAAGCAGCGATTGCAAGGTGTTGGGAATGCCCAATAGATATTCAGGATAGAGGTCAGAGTGAGACTATCATATAACAGTCATTTTGCGTAAAATAAATGAGAGACATATTGGATACAATGTTCAAGGAAGAGAGCACAGAAGCAAAAGCCTTTAAGCCCCAAAATGAAGCTTTTTTGAACCCCTATGGGTAAGCCATGGAAAGAGAAGGAGAAGGAAAGAAAACAAAGGAATAACAGATCATGGCACAGAGCTATGTTTCAGAGAATTCATGATAGAATTTTGAGTGTTAAGACAAGAAAAACATTACACACACACACACACACACACACTTCCTTTTTAAAATATATTGAGCTTCTCAGTTGGTTAATCCTCTGCCTTTGGCTCAGGTCATGATCTCAGGGTCCTGGGATCCAGTCCTGCATCAGCTACTTGATCAGTGGGTTATCTGCTGTCCCTCCCTCTGCTCCCTCTCTCTCTCTATCAAGTAAATAAAATCTTAAAAAAAAAAAAATATATATATATATATAGAGAGAGAGAGAGAGAGACTTCTATGAGCCAACATTGTGGAAAGAACAGGCTAAAAGTACAGAAAATTTAGAATAGGTCTTCCGCATTCAAGGGTTTACAGTTTAGTCTGGGAGATATATAAAAACAAATGCCAAGCAATAAAATAACTATATAATTTAGTACTAAATTATATGTAGTGACTATAAGTGCTATAGAGGTATGGAGAAAATTAATGAGGATTGGTATACTCAAGTACAGTATATTAGCTGAGATTGTTTTCTTCAGTATCTAACAGAAAATTGACAAAATGAAGAGCTTACATGATAAAAGTATTTATCATAAGAAAACATCTATTTACATGAGAAAGGGCTTGTTAAACAGTAGGGGTTTTGATAAATAAAAATTAAAAATTCTCTTGCTTCTCTTCTGGCAACAAGATGGCTAAGAAAATGCATTCATAAAGTCTTGTACTGTCCTTTCATTAAGAAAGGAAAGGTATGAATATATCTTGATTAAAAGAGAGAGGAATCTTCCCAGAAGATTATCAGGGTACTTCTACCTCATTGGCTATGCACATGACAACTATAGGATCAAGGGAGCCTGTGACAGTGAGTATCTGGCAAAGAGGCCATGTTTAGCTTTCACAGGTCTTAATCATTCTCTGAGGCTGCAGGGCCCTATTTTCTCAGAAATTAGGTAGTATCTGCAGAATTACCTAAACATAAATTGAAGAGTTTGTTCTTAGGAAAAAAAGGTAGTCTTTGTGAAAGATGTACATGGTGTTCCTTCATTTTTCCTATCATGTTTTATAAAAAAGTTAACTTTTTAAAAATATTTTCTACAAGAATATTTCTAATACAAAAGCATACAATTTGTATTCAATATTTATAAAGCATAATTTAAAAGGAATATGAACCATTTGAAGAGAAGGTAAACATTTTAGAAATGTAAACTCAAAGGATTTTAGTGCTGCAATATATAAAACAATCATTTCAAATTTGATTTTTGTATATTGAACAAAGCTGAATTAAGCAGACAGGTTGCCAGTCTAAAATGACATTATCTCAGTGGAATAAAAATGCTGCATGCAAAAAAAAATGCTGTATGCAATGAAAATCCCCGATAATTCATAGTTAAGGAGAATTGGTCAATATGATTAAAATTGTGAGAGTTCCGGTAATTTTTTAAACTTTTAACTCTTGTGACTCTTATAATAGAAGAGTAAAACATTTCTTTAACTGTTTCCTATTGAGCCATTACAGTATTTGCTGAAGGACTAGCACTGCATTTATTATTAATTTGTCTCCAAGGCTCAGGAGGTAAGACTGCAGAGACTGGAAATAAGTCTAGATAGAGAACAATAAATAATAAATAGCAACAATAAATATTTGCATTTTCCCACATCCTCCAGCTGTGGAAGTCAAAGTGGTTCACAAACATTAATTAAGCTTCACAAGATTCCAGCAAGGGAGGCAAATAATGTTGTCCAGATGGGAAAAATAAAGAACTGAAAAGCTAGTGAAGGTCACACATAAGTTAATAATGGATTCAGGAACATTCCCCACTGTCTCTCTCATCCAAAATTCTCTTCCCAACTTTACTAATTTTTGATTGTATCTTTTTATTTTTTTCAAATATCGAGAGACTCACTTTGAAGGAAAAAAATATCTCTAAACCTGTTTGACTCAAAATCACTGAGCTGCAAAGTTTGGAACTTATTCTTAAAATATTATTTTGTTTATAATGTTCTGTGTACCAGTTTTCATGGCTACTGAAATGTATAATACTATTATGTCCCACTTTGTGGGTGGTTAACTCTGAACTCAAAAGAAAACCAGCTCTAGGAAAAGGTAGATCACACTTGCTATATTACTATTGACAGTGAATTCAGCAGTTGTAAATGTGCTGAAGCTGACAAGAACACAATTAAGTTAACCTTTGAAAATTCAAGGACATATGGAATAAGCTAAATTTTTATTTATCTGATGACTCTGCCCCTGTGTCGACTGACAACATTTATTTCATGTTTCATATATTTCATATTCAGGTACTAATATTCTGAACTGGTCACATTTAAATGAAATACTTTAAGTGGTAACTTCCTTCATATATTTTAGAATGCCACTTATTTAGAGTGATAGGAGTTCTTAGTTTGGTTTACAAGATTAAAAAAAATCTTTTATCTTGGGTGTTAGGAATTAAATAGGAAATTAGTGTGCTTAAGTGTAAGGAACTATTGTTTGGGAAGTAATAAATGTGAATATCTTATTATGCAACTTGCAGTTACATTCAATATTAAATACAGATACATTCTCTATCTGTATCTGCAGATACATTCAATATTAAATAACAACACAGATATAATAAGAAACTCTAAAAATTTCAAATAGGTAGATGGTGTCCTTTATCTGTTTTATAGATAGTTTACCTGGTCAGCTAACTTAACTACAACATGATTGCTATATGGCCAATTCATTTATGGGAGTAAAAGATTCTATTCTATAATGATCACATAAACCCAGCCACTCATATGAGACATTTGGTGCTGTGAGTCTAAGGGCTTTCATGAAGGGCTTTTATAAAGGACTTTCATGAAGGGACTTTCATCAGACATTTCCCATAGCTGTGAAAACAATTTGAGTCAAAACAATTCCTATATCTGCAGTGTCTTTATTTTCTTCAAGGTAGAAAGTTATGATCACAGATAGACTTATTTTACTTAGCATAATACCCTCCAGTTCCATCCATGTCGATATAAATGTTAAGTATTCATCCTTTCTGATTGCTGAGTAATATTCCATTGTATATATGAGTCATTTCTTTATCCATTTATCTGTTGAAGGACATCTTGGCTCCTTCCACAATTTGGTTATTGTGGAAATTGTTGCTGTGAAGATTGAGGTGCATGTGCCCCTTTTTCACTACATCTGTATTTTGGGGTAAAAAAAGAAAGTTATGATCACAGATAAAGAAAATGTACATTTTTTGAAGGTGTCCCCCCACCCCAGGACAAACAATGTGCAATGAGGTTGGGGAAAAGATAATTTTTTTTTATCAAGGGCAGAGAGGTAAGAAGATGTAAAGCAAGGGCATTGGAATGGGGTGAGAGAACTACAGATAGTTTAAATAAACATAAGTAAAGGAAGCCAGCAAAAAGTTGGAAGTCAGAGTCCCTCTCAGCTCCCACATGTCCATTCTATTCAGTTTCAACTCTTGCTAGTGATGGAGGCTTTTGAAAAAAAAAAAAGATTTATTTGAGAGAGAGAGAGAGAGAGCAGGTGGAGAGGCAGGAGAATATGGAAAGAGAATCTTTTAAAAAATTTTTTAAAAAGACTTTATTTATTTGTGAGAGAGAGCATACAAGCAGGGGGAGCAGCAGGCAGAGAGAGAAGCAGGATCCCTGCTGAGCAAGGAGCCCGATGTGGGACCCAATCCTAGGACCATGGGATCATGACCTGAGCCAAAGGCAGATGCTTAACTAACTGAGCCACCCAGGTACCCCAGAGAGGGAATCTTTAAGCAGATTCCCCACTGGGTGTGGAACCTGAGATCACAAGCAGAGCTGAAGTCAAGAGTTGGACACCTAAGTGACTGAGCCATCCAGGTGCCCTGCTGATGATGAAGTCTTAAAGAAAATTTCAGAGAAAAATGAGCATCTGAGATTGAATCACTTTTTTCTCCTTCTAATATATACTAAAATATATATAAATTAACATATAGATAGATAGATAGATAGCCAATGTCTTTAGTTTCTTAAAGATTTTGATTTGGGATAAGAGACATGAATTTTACTCTTTCTTGCCTATGGTAGCAAATATATGATAGGATTTTCTAGATAATTCCCTGATACTAAACAAGGAACTAGAAAAATCTTCTCATAATGCCCACATACACACACACAGATATCCTCACAGCTTTAGCAATTAATGCATATCTAATTAAGAAGAATTGAAATAAGCATCTGTCAAATGAGATTGTGTGATATTTATAATTACATTTCACAGTAAGATGTCATAATATTTTCTAAATGGGTTTTAGCACTAACTTTTCTAGTAATCCTAAAAACAAACCTCTAATTTCTTTTTTTAATTTTATTTTTTCAGTGTTCCAAAATTCATTGCTTTTGCACCATACCCAGTGCTCCATGCAATATGTGCCATCCTTAATACTGATCACCAGGCTCACCCCACCCCTCACCCCCTTCCAAAACCCTCAGTTTGTTTCTCAGACTCCACAGTCTCTCATGCGTCATCTCCCTCTCTGATTTACCCCAATTCACTTTTCCTTTCCTTCTCCTAATGTCCTTCATGTTATTCCTTATGCTCCACAAGTAAGTGAAACCATATGATAATTGACTTTCTCTGCTTGACTTATTTCACTTAGCATAATCTCCTCCAGTCCCATCCATGTTGATAGAAAACCTGGGTATTCATCTTTTCTGATGGCTGCATAATATTCCATTGTATATATGAGCCATATCTTCTTTATCCATTTGTCTGTTGAAGGGCATCTTGGCTCTTTCCACAGTTTGGTGATTGTGGCCATTGCTGCTATGAACATTGGAGTACAGGAGTACAGATGGCCCTTCTTTTCACTACATCTGTATCTTTGGGGTAAACACCCAGTAGTGCAATTGTAGGGTCATAGGGTATCTCTATTTTTAATTTCTTAAGGAATGTCCACACTGTTTTCCAAAGTGGCTGCACCAACTTGCATTCCCATCAAATGTGTAGCCTTTCTCTACATCCTCTCCAACACTTGTTGTTTCCTGTCCTGTTAGTTTTGCCATTCTAACTAATGTAAGGTGGTATCTCAATGTGATTTTGATTTCAATTCCCCTGATTGCTAATGATGATAAACATTTTTTCATGTGTCTGGTAGCCATTTGTATATTTTCTTTGGAGAAGTGTCTGTTCACTTCTTCTGCCTATTTTTGGACGTGATTTTCTGTTTTGTGTGTGTTAAGTTTGAAGAGTTCCCTTTGCTGTGCAGAAGCTTTTGATCTTAAGTCCCAAAAGTTCATTTTTGCTTTTGTTTCCTTTGCCTTTAGAGACATGTCTTGAAAGACATTGCTGTGGCCAGTGTCGAAGAGGTTACTCCTTATGTTCTCCTCTAGGATTTTGATAGATTTCTACCTCACATTGAGGTCTTTTATCCATTTCGAGTTTCTCTCTGTGTATGGTGTAAGAGAATGGTCAAGTTTCATTCTTCTATATATAGCTGTCCACTTTTTCCGGCACCATTTATTGAAGAGACTGTCTTTTTTTCCACTGGGTATTTTATCATGCTTTGTCAAAGATTATTTGGCCATAGAGTCCAGGGCCCATATCTAGACTCTCTGTTCTACTGGTCTATGCGTCTGTTTTTATGGCAGTACCATGCTGTACTGGTGATCACAGCTTTGTAGTAAAGCTTGAAATCAGGCAACATGATGCCCCCGGCTTTGTTTTTCTTTTTCAACATTTCCTTGGCTATTCGGGGTATTTTCTGGTTCCATACAAATTTTAGGATTGTTTGTTCCAGCACTTTGAAAAATGCTGGTGGAATTTTGATTAGGATGGCATTGAAAGTATTGGTTGCTCCGGGAAGTATAGACATTTTAATAATGTTTATTCTTCTGATCCATGAGCATGGAATGCTTTTCCATCTTTTTGTGTCTTCAATTTCTTTCATGAGTATTCTGTAGTTCCTTGAGTACAGATCCTTTACCTCTTTGGTTAGGTTTATTCCAAGGTATCTTATGGTTCTTGGTGCTATAGTAAATAGAATCAATTCTCTAATTTCCCTTTCTATATTTTCATTGTTAATGTATAAGTAAGCAACTGATTTCTGTGCATTGATTTTGTATCCTGCCACATTACTGAATTGCTGTAAGAGTTCTAGTAGTTTGGGGGTAGAACTTTCTCCAGAATAGACTACATACTGGGTCACAAATCAGGGCTCAATCGATACCAAAAGATAAGATTATTCCCTGCAAATATCTAATTTCTTTAGGCATTATTGAACAGAAATTATCAAGGAATACTCAATTTAAGTGGGATATTTTCCACTGTCAGTGCAAAATGTCATTGATCTATCTAACTTCGGCTTCAATTGAAAGTTACACCATTTTCATTTCAGTGGGAATTTTTGCAATGAAAATTTCAGCAGTGAAAACCTTTGACTTAATTAAAAATATATTTAGCCATGTGTTGTCACACATGTAGCTTAATTTGGTAAACTTATCAGATATTGTTGAAAGTCAAGAAATTCTGCACAGTGAAGCACAATATTTTTAATGTATTTACAACATGAAGATAGGTAATATATAGACAGGAAGATAGATAAAAATATACATGCACTGAAGAACACAAATACTCATATTATAAATATACATATTTCTGAAAAAGCTGAAAAGGAGATGTAACCTAAAGAAGTCAGCAGCTCTAGAATTCAGTTTTTGCAAAGTGTTTCTCTAATCTCTAATGATGAGTAAGCCCTACAGTATCTTATCTGAAATTTTCATGGTGCTCATCAGAAATCTTTGATCACATACCTATTAACTGAGCTCATTCAGTGGAATTCGCTTCGTTTATGTCTCAAACTCTGAACATGCCTGTCTCTCTAAAAGCATGTCTTTCCCCCTGGACATAGCTATCTCATATTGATGACCACAGCAGCTTCCCACTGTAATGATCACCAGTGAGCTATTTTCTCTAGTTCACTGTGTCCAATTAACAGCACAGCAAGTAAGTCAATTTTTGTACAGGGGTAATCCTCTCAAAAAACATTACTTTTTTAATTATATAAAATTTAGGATCTGATTGCCTGAAGTGTTTTTGCATTATCTTTGACAAAATCATTAAGTGCTTTCCTGGTATATGTAAATCAACATGTTAAGTTGTTTTTTAAAAAAATAAGAGAATCTATACCCAGGGAATATTAATTGACTTCTGTAGGGTAATTTGAAAAGCAATTGAATTATCATCAGAACAACAAAAAGCTGTTAATGTTTAGGTTTTGCTGGTTCCCTAAGAATATTTTATTATATTGTCTTAAAACACATATTTCTGAACTGTTTTTTGACATATATTTTTAATTCATTGTATAGTTGCTTTCTCTGTTGCAAGATATTTGAGTTAAAAGAAAATTTTTACTGTTTGTAATGTCATTTTATTGAGTAATTCAATAGAGATGTTTTTATTTGTGTATACTCCCCCTAAAAGACTGCTTTAGTTTCTATGCCAGGCCTTATTTTGCTTATCAGCGGGCTGGATCTGCCTAAGGAAGGGTGATGCTCATTTGTTAGTCTGTGCCTTGACCTCAGAATGATAATGGTACCTTGAGGAAAGACATGAATCCTCAGACTTAGAAAAACAGTTTCTTGCAGGTAAATTAAAAATAAATAATGGATTCATTTCTATTATAGTCTGTGGTCCTAAATAGTCCCAAACAATGTTAATATCTTATGATCAAGTATGAAGGAAATAAAAGTTTCTAACCAATAGAAAACTATTAGACTGACAGCTAACTTCACAATAACAACATAATAGTAATTGTAGTAATATAATTACTACAATGACAATAATTACTAACAGCAAGAATATTATAGTCCATAAGATACTGGACTAAAAGGACTGTGGAAAAATATTTATTAGTCTAGAATTACATATGTCAATAAATTATTATTCAAAAATCTGGATGAAATTAAAGTATTTAAGCAAGTAAAAGAGCAGACAAATTAACAATCAGAACCCATTAATGAAAGAACTAATAGAGAATGTGCTTAAGAAAAAAAAGAACTCAGGAAGAAAAATAGGATGTAAAAGGGACTGTTGAACAAAGACAATGATAAACATGTCAGTAAATCTAAATAAGGATGTTCTGAATAATATAATCATAATAATTATGATGACTTTTGGGAATACAACAGCAAAGTGAAATGAAAAAAATCGATAACATAAATATACTAATGATTTGAATTAAAACATTCTAAGACTTTTTTGTTATTCTAGAAGAGAGTGGATTTCAGAGTTTCTGTTTCTTTTAGTAAATTATGCAATCTAAAAAAGTAAAAATGTGATCATAACCACTAAATATCCTCAGGTATTTTTAACTTTTAAACCAGAAACAGGTCAAAAAAGAAAGGAAAATGGAGGTAAAGAAGATGACTTGTGGGCATCTGGGTGGCCCAATGAGTTAAGCCTCTGCCTTTGGCCCAGGTCATGATCTCAGGGTCCTGGGATCAAGGCCTGCATCGGGCTTTCTGCTCAGCAGGGAGACTGCTTTTCCCTCTCTCTGCCTGCCTCTCTGCCTGCTTGTAATATCTCTCTCTCACTGTCAAAAATAAATAAAATCTTAAAAAAAAGGGAAGATGACTTGTAAGGGTAAAACACAGCATAAGATGGTAAATATACAGAAAAATTTAGCAGTTATAGCAACTCACAGATCACTCACCATTTAAATTAGATTGAGAGAAAATAATCCTATTGTATGCAATTTAAAAATAGATATGCCTAAAGCCCAAAAGATCCAAAAGATTGATAAACAGAATAAAATCTTAGCCTTGATTCATATCTCTTTACCTCATTTCTTATGCTTCTTCCCCCACCCGAAGCTTCAGCCACATAGAGCTCCTTTCTTTTCTCCAAAGATAGGTTACAGTATCTAGGTCTTTCATTTGCAGTCTTCTCTGCCAAAAAAAATCTATTTCTCTAGAATCTTTTTTACATTAGGTATCAACTAGATATCATTTCAGAGAGGCCTTCCCTAATCCATCCTATCTAGACTAGATTCCCTCTCATTAATTGTCTTTTTTTTTCTTTATGAAACTTATTACAATCTGTAATTATACTACTTTTAAGTAAAGTTCTAGTCCATAAGGAGACATAAAGGAAATGGAGTCATTTGTTTTTTAAGAGGTTTCCTATGAAAGTGGCGTATCAATTCTATTCATATTTGTTTGGCTGATACACACTTAATTGATAGATCACAACTAATAGCAAAAAGGCTAGGAAATGGAGATAATAGCTGAGAATTTGTTCTACTAACTCTAAGGAGTTTATTAAAACTAAATATGTAATCATAATAGGGGTCAATTATAAGAATTTCTGCTGCAAAATAAAAATATGAAGTATATCTCTGTTCTCTTCTATTTATGCCAAATAAACTAAGAAACATGTTCAAGACGTTTTACACATTCTTCTTCATAGTGCCTTCCCACTTAAGCCTTAAAACTTGGTATTCTCGGGGCACCTGGGTGGATCAGTGGGTTAAGCCTCTGCCTTCGGCTCAGGTCATGATCTCAGGGTCCTGGGATCAAGCCCCACATCAGGCTCTCTGCTCAGTGGGGAGCCTGCTTCCTCCTCTCTCTCTGCCTGCCTCTTTGCCTACTTGTGATCTCTCTCTCTCTGTCAAATAAATTAAAAAAAACAACAACTTGGTATTCTCTTAATTTCCTCTTTCTGCCCCAATCCTCAACTCTCCACCTAACTTCTAAGTTTTACCAAGGGTTTAATACTTATAGTTTTGGTAAGTAAATCATTTTTACTGGTCCTGTGTCTAGTGCCAGGACTTTATTTTTGTGTTTTTGTCTTCCAAGTCCATCATTATATCCATTTGCATTTTGGATATAGAAGTTTGTAGGTGGACTTAGGCTATGTCTTCATATTCTATATATCTGTATCTTCATTTCTTTCTCGAGCAGTTTAACTAGACAATTTCTTTGAAATTGTCAATTTCAAAGAAACACCACCAGTGTTATTTTGATAACTTTCTCCATTGTGTAACTGTTTCTATTTCATTTGTTCCTGCAAATCATTTTCTCCTTCCTACTTTTTTTTACTCCCCTCTGCCCCAGCTTTTTGATGTAGTTTTAGAACATTGGTTTTATGCTTTTTTTCTTATGTATTATGTATTTGCACTATACATTTACATCTACTCACTTCTTTAGCTGCATTGTATACATTTTGATCTGTTGTATTTTCTTTACCATTTAGTTCAAAATAATTTTTATTGCCTTTTTCTTTTACCCATGTGATTTTTTTCAGGATTGTATTATCAAGTTTGCATATTATTTGGAATTTTCCTAGATATCTGATATTTATCTATTTCAAATTTAATTGTATTGTGTTCTGATTTTAGTCCTTTTAAATTTATCAAGACCTGTATTATTTTTTACCTTATGGTCTATCTTGGGAAACAAACTGTATATTTGTTTTTTGAATTTGTTTGTTCACTTTAAAGATTTTATTTCTTTACTTGAGAGAGAAAGAGAGCACAAGAAGAAGGATGGGCAGAGGGAAAAGGAGAAGCAGACTCCTCACTGAGCAGGGAGCCTGATGCCCAGCTCAATTCCAGGACCCCAGGATCATGACCTGAGCTGAAAGCAGATGCTTAACTGCCTGAGCTACCCAAGCACCCCACAAACTATGGTTATTTTTTTTTAAGAAAAAAAGCTTTATTCTGCAGTTTGTAAAGTTTTGCAAATATCAATTATTCCATTGAAATAGTTGAAATGGTTGAAAATTATTTAAATTCTATAATTCTTTATTGGCTTGTGTGTGTGTGTGTGTGTGTGTGTGTGTGTCTCCTAACAGTTATTTAGATGAATACAAAATTTCTAACATGATTGGGGAATTGATGATTTATCCTTTAATTTTGTAATAAGTTTTATTTCTTAGAAAATTTTTAAATTTACAGAAAAATTGTGAAGATACTAGTTTCCATAGACACTATAATTATATGATTTTTGTTTTAACATGATATATTCTTGAAATATCTTGAAACATTATTATTAACTGAATAAAGTCAGACTTTATCCAGTTTTTTTGGGTTTTACCTATTTAACGCTCTTTTTGTGTCCAAGGATCCCATGCAGGATATCACATTGCATTCGTCATCATGGGCTCCTCTGGCCTATGACATATTCTCAGACTTCCCTTGTTTGTAATGACATTGAGAATTTTGAAGAGTACTGGTCAGGAATTTTGTAAAATGGTCATTAGTTTGGATTTGTTTTAGATATTTTTATATTTTATTATTTTATGTGTAATATATTTATAAGACACATGTTTATGACACACATATATGCATATATATAAATATATACACATATTATATACATACACACATACACTCCTAAGTTTAAAATCTAAAACTATAAATTTCTTAGGAGGAAAAAAAACAGAAGGAAAAAAGTCTTTGTGAAATTGATAAGCAATGGTCTTTTCCATAGAAGACAAAACCGTGAACCATAAAATGCCCTGGGAACTGAAGTTAACCCCAGACTCCTCTGTCTGGGCTTTTTGGCCTAAAAGGCAGCATGTTTTTATACTAGAATTTAAGCAGCTGGTGCCTTCTCTCTTCTGTGACTGCAGCTCCCCTCAGAGTGAAGCTGCACAGCACTAGAGGAGGGCCTCACCCTGCGCCTATTGATTGCTTCAGATTTTTATCTCATCCAAATCCTTCCAGCTTTGGTTTAGTCACTGGAGTTCTGTTGTGGTTGTTGTTTAGATTATTTTTTCCAGAATTTATACTTACTTTTAGAATAATGTTTAGGGGACACCCACTCTTAGATGAGATCCAGTGCTGAGCTATGTCTCCTAGCCTCTTCCAGAGAATAAATCAATTTGGCATTTTGTAATGTTTAGGAAATTTGCTTTCATTTAGGTATTGTCACAGGGAAGAAATTACATCATTGATTCTTGGCTTTCCACTACCTTGCCAGTGGTTTTACTGTCCTCCAAATTACTTAATCTTATTCCACACACATCATGGAAGTATACTCTCTGGAGCTTCAGGCTCATGGCTCCTTTCAAGGAGAGAAGCTCCCAGGGCCAAATTTTTCTTGAAGTTTCAGCTCTCACTGGCCACTATATTTTCTCCCAGTCCCATTAGAAATGAGAAAACAAAATAAAACCCATCTGGTTATCGATGATTCTCCAGGGATTGAAGATGTGTAACTTAATTAAGCAATGTCTTTCCTAGATTAAGTTTGGAAAAACTATTAATCTCATATAGGTATAACAAATTTCGCCCTCCTGCCTTACTCAATGACTCCAACATTTCAGCAGACATGTCTTGGGCATATTTCCCCTACCTTCCCCTCTTTATATTATCCTCTTATCCAGAGGAACATAGCTTGCTTCTGAGGTATAATCTCATTTCTTATATTAATCAGTTCATTGATATCCATAGTTGGCTTAAATGTCCCATTCTTCTCAGGGAAAATAATACTGTATTGAACACATTTCTTCCTTTTAGGATAACAACACACCCAGGCTTACTTCCCTGACAATGATTAATAACAACTTTGTAACATTTTGTTTAGAATATCTAGACTAGTGAACATTATTTTGAAATATTTAACTCTTCAGCACATAATTTTCTTTTCCAGATCCTGTTCATAAAATTTCAGTTTCAAAATTTTTCCATAAATCACAACTCACAACTCCTCAGCCTATCTGCATTCTTCTCTTATATATCTTTTGTTTTTATTATAGATCAGCACAATCTTTTTTCTCGATTTCTAGCAAATCAAAATGTTTTTTTTTTCCTAGTGTATCTTTATTTGTAATTAACATACTAAAGATAGGTCCTACTTAGAAACATAAAATTTATAACAATTCTGAAATTTTCTTTTTCCATAGAGAAAACAATGAAAGGACCCTGTGTCCACTTGGTATGATTGTTGATTTGATTTAGTCAGAAGCAGTTCAGGACATTTAACATATTGTGCTCATGTCTTTAACTCTGATATTGAAATAAATGCTAGGTCAGTAATAGAGGCCTTTGCATCATGATACTGAAGTTTGCTTTCACTGATACCTGGACTTTTCCAGACCATGCCTTTGTAAAAATCATGTTTAGAGATATCTGGATCACATTATGATAATCATGCCAGCATTGTACTTTTCAATTGAATATGGAATGCCTGCTTGTATTCCCATAGTTGCTACTCTTTACAGCAAAACAATACAGTATAATGAACTTCAGTCCCAATTCACTGAAACACCAAATTATAATTAACTAAAATAATATAGAAAAATATAACATTCTGAAAAAAAGAAAGGTTTTTTAAACCACTGAGGAAATGTTCAGACAAAATTACTGAATGAATGTTATGATAGGAAAGTTGTCATTTATCTGTTTGGCTACAGATCTCCCAACTATCTTTAAAAAAATGTTGGTAGCTGCCTTCTCTGGATTAGTATCAAAGAGTATATCCAAGCATAATGAGAAAGCAATAATCATAAAAAACAACTTTAAATGATATCTAACTGAATAAAGATTGAAAATGAGTAGATGATATAAATGACACCTACCAGGAAAACTTTCCAATAATAATAATCACTTATCTGAACTGTCTGTTCATTACATACTAAATAATATTAAGTTGAATGCCCAATAAGAAAATGAGAAACAATGATCTCATAATGTTTAAATCATATAAACCAAACAGAACTTTGTCTTCTGAATTGTGAATCTTACTATCATTGATCATTTCTCACACACCATTATGAGCTCTTAAGAGTTTGTGCGAGTAAGGTGATTTAAGTTAGGGAGCCCTTCAGTGAGAATATTTAAGCTATATCAAACTATGTTTTGTACTGTTTTTATACAAATACAAAGAAAAGTAAGTTATGAGATGATACCAGTTTCTCATGGCTCTTTTAACTTCTCTGTGATGTCATGAGATTCAAGTGATCTTCCTTTTTATGTTTGCACCTTAAACAATAATGTTGTCTGGAATATATAATTACATTTCTTTTCCCTCTTCTGTAATAATATCTTCACCAAATTTCATTCACAAATAAAGGCTTCAATTACTGCCAGTGTATCTATCTTGCTTGAACCTTCTTTTGCAAAACAGACGTTATTTTTGATCACCTCTAAGCTTTTTCACCTGCATCGTCTGTAGATATCTCCAAATTATGAAGTCAGCTTGACCTCATTTTTTCTCTCTTCTTCTACAACTTAAACCAGATCCTTTTTCTCCAAGTTATCCCATTTTAGTGAAAGGGACTACCCTTCATCCAGTCACTCAGTTTTCAACCTGATTCCTTCTCCCCCATATCCAATTAGTAACAAATGCTCTCACTTTTATCTCTTAAACATCTCTAAATTGTCTTTTTCGTATGTCCACAACCATTGTCTTGGTCCAGTTCTTTATCCTCTGTCACCTGCACTATTTCAGTCGAAAGGAAACTCTAACTATGCCAGTTCATTCAGTTGTATACCAAATATTCATGAGTACCCATGCTGTTTCACATTCTGAACAATGTCTGAGAATAAAATAAGGAAATGAAACCTGTGCCTATTGTCAATATTAGAGTTTTCTATATGAAAATAATAACTAGGATTTACTGCCACATAATATAAGCCAGGCATACCACATTTAGGATCACTAATCACAATGATTTGACAAGGTGTGGTTATTAATCCCCATTTGCAGAGGAGATTAAGGAGTGTTCTGTGTTTCAAAGACAATATTCAGACACTATCTCCAGTGCTTTTTTGCTTTTCCATTACATCACTCAAGGTCAAACTGCAGTGCTTTCCTATGACTTTATAAATTTAAACAAACCACTGGGCAGCTTGGAATACTTTCGTTAAATTGGTCACCTGACAAGTTCTGCTCTGTTCTTCAAAGTTCAGCCTATGTATTATGTGCTCTAATTAGCCTCCCATGACTGCACCAGGAAAATTTATACGCATTCTTTTAAGTCTGCCCTAGCAACTTGGGTTTATACCTAGAGGAAAAAAAAACAACAACAGTGAATCACAATGCATTGCAATTATGTTCTTATTTTCTCACTTTCAATACTGTGAACTCCAGTAAGACAGGCATATACCCATTTATCTGCTAGTGTGGAGTAGATATGTAGTAAATTATTTCAACAGAACCCGAGCCCAAAAAAAAAAGCTGCTCTAAAATGTACATTATCTGCTTTTGGCCATTCCACTGTGTCTTTCTGATCTCATTTCCTATCTATCTTTCCTCAGCTCACTCAACCCAGTTACCTTGGTCTTCTTGTTTTTCAAATAAATTCACTCCTTCTTCACTTATAACTATCATATTGTCTTTTTTTTTTCACTGCCTATCACACTCATGCTTGTCTCTTTCACTGTTATTTTGCTATAATTACATTCCTGGAACTTATTATCATATGGTATGGAGCCTATTTATTTATTTTACATTTTTAATTATTCTTTGACTTTCCAAACTAAATGTAAGCTCCATGAAGCAAGGACATTGCCTCCTTGGTGCACTGCTTATCTCCAAAGTCTAGAATAGACTCTGGCACAAAGCAGACTCTCAGTAATATTTGTTCAAAGAATGTTGAATAAACACGCATGAGAGCCAGTGAACACACATTATGCCATATACAGTTTATATGGAGGGTTCCACTGCCTTCATCTGATGACATTATAGTGCTCCCTTATGTTTATTCAGCTTTTGCAGGTATTCCAGTATTTGCTCTCCCTCATTCTTCTACCTGTATGTGGCCATTCCCCTCTGACAGGTACATATGTACTCAGCTATGAAGTCAAGGAAACTTTCCTACCACACCAAACATGTTCATCTTATTATGGGCTATGAGAACCCAATTTTACTCAAAAGACTGACTCAGTGGGAGTTTCAGAGGAGGTGAAACATTAATAAATTAATAATTAATAAAGGCCACTGACAGATCTAAAAGAGGATAAGTCACACCTCTCCCTTATATTTACCAGATATCACACCAGAAGTAGCACTAAATTCAGAGAAAGGGGACAAGAGGAAAGATTGCTAGGCTGTGCATTACCCTTTTGTCCTTGCTGATCTTCCTACAGAATATTCCTTCCTCAAAAATATTTATGATCCCAAAGCCCTTTAAAGTACAAACATTCTAGGAACCCATGCAGTGGTTTTTAAATCTATATGTATGAATGGAGCTTTGATAGCCTTTAATTAAAAACAAAATAAAATAAAAAATTTTACAACTCTAAATGCCTTGTGCATCTCCTCCCAGGTGGTTCCTATTTCTACTTCTGGCATAAAGGAGTTGTCAGAAGAGTTTATGAATACAGCCTGGGGTTTACAATATTTTTTTAGTTCATGAAAAGACCACACAATACTTCTTTTAAGGTAAATATTTATAGCAAAACATTTGTTAGCTAATCCAGTTGCCATTCTTGACAATTCCATATAATTATCACTTAATCCTCTATCCCTTTTCTCAATTGTTTGTAAACAGGTTTTAGTGATCCATTATTTGTTTAAAATTATTTTTTGAATTATTTAATTATTCAGAGTGAACATAACTGCAAGTCACTTGGTCAGTTTCACAGAGAGTGATCCTCTCTCTGATCTTTCCAGGAAAACAAACCCTATTCCAGACTAGCCCCAAACAAATATCCCGTGACACAAAATTACCTTCTTTTTGAACAGTGTCTAATATGGGATGATTCTTCATGTGCAGATCTGTAACAATTATAAGGAATGATCATCAACATATTTGTCCACAGTTTAGACAATATTCTCTATTGATTACTACAACACAATTATTCATTAATAATGGTCATAATGTTCTTTTAAATTGGCTTTGCTGGAACAACTAAACAGAGGTTACCACTTGGCAATACCATTTCATTCACCCTCCGATTGTGAGCAATGTGTAGATGAGATTTTTTTTTTTTAAGTTCTAAAATGCTGGGTGAGATAAAAGGAGGTTGACAGAACCTCTTTGTGATAAAACAAATGCAACATACATCCTCTGTAATAGATACAATGCTGAAAGCATAGATGAATAGCCCACATATATAACTCTATCTCAAATGAGTATCATGGGACAATCAGTACCATGATTGAAAGACTTCACTCAGGAGAGAGAAATGGCAGAAGAGGCAATACTTTCACTGATGATAACTGATATCATCACTTTCATTGATGATAACTTCCCCTGGAGTAAGTAGAACTCATGAGGGGGCTTTCTTTCTAAAACACAACACCTTCTCTTTGCAGCCAAAGCTGGAGAGCATTGACCATGTCTGGCTGAAAAGCATTCACACTGACTGCTTTCTTTATTTTCCTGAAAGTGCTATTTGTTTTGCTCCACAAGCAATGAATTCCCTCAACTTGATTTACAAGGAAAATATATATGCCTAAGATTGTATAAGTATTGAAAAATAAAAATTTAAAGAATGAGTAACTAACTTGTCTTTTCTGATTTCAAAAGATCTTTTCATTTGGCATAAAAAAAAGATGCCTCAGAAATCTATTTTGTTTGTCAAGGGTGGATACAGTTTTTAAATGTTTCAAAACAGCTATTTCCATTTTTGTTTAAAAAAAAAAAGAAAAAAGCTTAATGAGGAAGACCTAATGCAACAGAATCACTCTTTGCCTCTTCTATGTTCATATGCACACCTGGGTGCACTGGAAGAACTGTTGAAAGACTTGAAATAAAGGTCTAGGTTGAAAGTAACATATGCGAACGGACCATTCTAATTTCCTCTTCACCACTACTCGGTTCCCTGTGATGGATCTAGAAATTGCCATTTTATGGAACCAATTTTATGGACATTTAGTAAAAGTCAGGGGATCTAGAAATATTCCCTGCATTTTCCAGGCTTGATGACCATTCCTTGTATGATATTGGGTCATTCTTAGAAGATCTCCAGTACCGTGATGGTCATTTTCTATCCACAATGAGTGTCATTTTTTAAATATTGTGAAAATATTATCACAAAAGAAATGTCACTTGCAAATATCTTCTCCCATTCTATAGGTTACCTTTTTGTTTTATTGATTGTTTCCTTCACTGTACAGAAGCTTTTTATGAAGTCCCAATAGTTTATTTTTGCTTTTGTTTTTCTTCCCTCAGGAGACATATCTAATAAGAAGTTGTTACAGCTAATATCATAGAGCTTACTGTCTGTTTTCTTTTCTGGTATTTTGATGGTTTCCTGTCTCATATTTAAGTCTTTCATCCATTTTGAATTTATTTTTGTTTGTAGTGTAAGAACGTGGTCCAGTTCCATTCTTTGGCATGTTGCTATCCAGTTTTCCCAACACCATTTTTTAAAGAGACATTTTCCTTTAGATATTCTTTCCTGCTTTGTCAAAGATTCATTGACTGTATAGTTGTAGGTTCATTTCTGGGCTTTCTATTCTGTTCTGTTGATCTATGCATCTGTTTTTGTGCCAGCACCATCCTATCTTGATCACTATAGCTTTATAATATAATTTGAGGTCCAGAATTGTAATGTCTCCAGCTTTTCTTTTCTTTTTCAAGATTGCTTTAATTATTTGGGGTATTTTGTAGTATCCAAAAATATATTAAGAACTTGTGAAACTCAACACCCAAAAAACAAATAATCCAGTTAAAAATGGGCAGAAGATATGAATAGGCATTTTTTCCAAAGAAGACATACAGATGGCTAACTGACACATGAAAAGATGCTCAATATCACTCATCATCAGGGAAATATAAATCAAAACTATAATGAGATATCACCTCACACCAATCAGAATGGCTAAAACTAATAACACAGGAAGTAAGAGGTTTTCGCAAGGATGTGGAGAAATGGGAACTCTCTAACACTGTTGATGGGAATGGAAACTAGTGCAGCCAGTTTGGAAAACAGTATGGCAAACAGTATAGCAATTCTTCAAAAAGTTAAAAATAGAACTACCCTAGGATCCAACAATTCCGCTACTAGGTATTTACCCAAAGGATACACAAATACTAGTTTAAAGAGATATATGTACCTTGATGTTTATAGCAATGTTATCAACAATAGCCAAATTATGAAAAAAGCTCAAATGTTTATCAACTGATGAATGGATAAAGAACAGATATCTCATATATATATATATATATATATATATATATATATACACACACACACATATATGTGTGTGTGCACGTGCGCATTATATGTGTGTGTATACAAACAAACACACAATGAAGTATTATTCAGTCATTAAAAAAGAATGAAATCTTGCTATTTGCAATGACATAGAGGGTGCTAGAGAGCATAATGCTAAGCAAAATAAGTCAATCAGAGAAAGACAAATACCATACGATTTCACTCATATGTGGAATTTAAGAAACAAAACAAATGAATATAGAGGGGGGGAAAAGAGTGGTAAACCAAGAAACAGACTCTTACCTATAGAGAACAAACTGATGACTACTAGAGGGGAGGTGGGCAGGGGGATGGATTAAATAGGTGAAGGGTATGGTGGGAGGTTAGGGGAGCCAGGTGGTGGGTATTATGGAGAGCACGCATTGCATGGAGCACTGGGTGTGTTGTAAAACTATGAATTCTGTTATGCTGAAAAGAAATGAAATAATAAAAAAAAAAGAATGGCACTTGTGATGAATACTGGATGTTGTATGTAACTGATGAGTCACTAAATTCTATACCTGAAACTAATATTTCAGTGTATGTTAACTAAGTGGAATTTAAATAAAAACTTGAGAAAAAAATGGTATCACAAAAGAAAAACACAATAACAACAAAAAAAGTTCTGCAAACAATGTAAAGAGTGAGGTCAGTGAGGCTAGTCCACCACAGCAATAAGGGAATGGGTTGAATGTAGAAAATATAAAAACCATAATAAAAATATATAAAAAAATATATAATAAAAAAAAATATAATATATATATAAATATATAATAAAAATATATAATATATATTATATATATATAATAAAAAAATATAAAAACCATAATAAAACTGACCAAAATCAGTATTTTTTAATTATTAACATTCACCAACAGTTCTAAACAATATCAGTGATAAAATTCTCATAATAAAAATATATAAAAAATATATAATAAAAAAATATAATATATATATAAATATATAATAAAAATATATAATATATATTATATATATATAATAAAAAAATATAAAAACCATAATAAAACTGACCAAAATCAGTATTTTTTAATTATTAACATTCACCAACAGTTCTAAACAATATCAGTGATAAAATTCTCATTCTTCTGAAGTTTTATTATTTTTGATGATTGTCTAAGTTCTAAAAAATTGCCCACATCCAGAATGAACTGCTCCCATTGCCCCACTACCCCACTCCTGAGAGAACCCTAATAACTTCTCAGTAAAGGACTGAGTTACTAAGGTCACTCTTGCTTTTTAACTCTCAAACTTTGAGTTATCAAGGTCAGTGCTTTTCACACTTTAATGTACATACAGATCATCTATTGTTAATACATAGTTTCTGATTTAGTTGGACTGAGGTGGGAATGGTTCTGCATTTCTAACAAGCTTCCAGATGATGTTACTGCTGCTAGTCAATGGACCACAGTTCCAGCAGCCAGTGTCTGGAGAACATTCGCTAGGACCATTGTGGAAGAACCATTTAAAGTTTCAAGAAACCATAGGTATTAATATCCTCACAGTTCCTTAACTTTTGAAGTGAAAATGTATGTTATCACTAGTTTTTTCAGACCATGTTAATCTAATATTTTGCATTAGATTGTACTATTATATAAGGCTTTTTCCCAGATTTATTAAGATACACTTGACAAATAACATCATTTTGTAAATTTAAGGTGTACAACATGATTTGGGGGCACCTGGGTGGCTCAGTCAGTTAAATGTCTGCCTTCAGACATTCAGGTCATGATCCCAGGGTCCTGGGACCCTACACTGGGCACCCTGCTCAGAGGAGAGCCTGCTTCTCCTTCTTCCTCTGTTGATCCCCGTTTGTGTGCTCTCTCTCTGGAAAATAAATAAGTAAAATCTTTAAAAAAAAACACGATTTGATATACATTAATATTATCAAATGATCATCATGATAAGGCTAGTTAATACATAACCTAACTTCTTTTTTTTTCTTTTTAGTGAGAACATTTAAGGTCTACTCTCTTAGCCAATTCTAAAGTATACAATACAGTATTGATAACCATAGTTAACTATAGTTGCCATGCTGTACATTAGATTCCCAGAACTTATTTATTTTATTACTAAGAGTATGTACCCTTTGACCGACATCTCTTCATTTTCCTCACCCAAACCTTCTTTTTTTTTTTTTTTTTTAATTTTATTTGACAGAGAGAGATCACAAGCAGGCAGAGAGGCAGACAGAGAGAGGGGGGGAAGCAGGCTCTCTGCCGAGCAGAGAGCTGGATGCGGGGCTCTATCTCAGGACCCTGAGATCACGACCTGAGCAGAAGGCAGAGGCTTTAACCCACTGGAGCCACCCAGGTGCCCCTTGGCTCCTCTATTTTTAAAGCTTGGTCATTTGGGGGGTTTTGCCCTTGAATTTTGGTTATTAAACCTATATAAGATGTGCAAATATTTTCTCCCATTCAGTAGATTGCATTTTCATTGTATTGATTATTTTGGTGTTATTGTTTCCTTCTGTGCAGAAATATTTCAAATTTTACATTTAAGCCTTTAATCCATTTTGAACTACTTTTTTTAGTGGTGTAAGATAAGGGACCAATTTTTGTAAATAGGCAGTTTTTCTAGCAAAATTTATTAAAGACACCATCCTTTTTCCCATTGAGTATTCTTTTTTTTTTTTTAGAAGGGTAACTCATTGTTTTATTTGGATTATTATACATCCTGTTTTATTAGTAATATTTAGAAGAATGATAGGCATGCATGCATGTACCTAGAATTCAAATAGAAAATACTGGGGGGGAACCAGATGCAAGTGCCAACTCCCTGCCATTAGGCTCCCCAGAGGTCCCGGCCTTTCACTTCACCTGGTGCAGCAGCATTCTGGTCAGAATGCTCATCTCATGCTATCCCCTGCTTACTCTTTCATTTGCTGAATTTCTTTTCCTCTGTGTCAACTATGACTTGAAAATTAAACACCTTTGGGACACTAGGGAATAGCACAAGATGAACACTATTCCTACCCATTGAATATTCTTAGCTACCTTGTCAAATATTAGTTGACTAGATATGGATGGATTTTCTTCTATGCTCTTGGAATTTTTTATAGGAAATGAATTAAATCTATAGGTTGCTTTGGGTAAAATGGACATTTTAACAATATTAGTTCTGCTGCTCCATGAGTTCAGGTTATCTTGCTACTTATTGGTGTCTTCTTCAATTTTTTTCTTAAATATCTTATAGTTTTTAGTGCACAGATCTTTTACCTCTTTAGGTAAATTTATTCCTAAGTATTTTATTGTTTTTGATACTATTGTAAATGGTATGTTTCTTTTTTTCAGATAGTTTGTTGTTAGCATATAGAAACACAACTGACTTTTTAATGTTAATTTTGTATCTTGCCACTTCACTGAATTTATTAGTTTTCAAGGATTTTGTTTGTTTGTTTGTTTTTGGTGGAGTCTTTAGGGTACTATATGAGATTATGTCATGTACAACAGAGATAATTTTACTTTTTCTTTTCCAATTTATAAGACCTTTATTTCTTTTTCCTGCCTAGTTGTTCTGGCTAGGACTTCAATGAATAGCAGTGATGAGAGTGAACACCCTTGTCTTTTTCTTGATGTTTGAGGAAAAGCTTTTAGTTTTCACCATTAAGTTTGATACCTGTGTGTTTGTCACATATGGCCTTTATTATGTTGATGTATGTTCCTGCTGCATCCAATTTGTGGTGAGGTTTCATCATGAAAAGGTGTTTAATTTTGTTAAATGCTTTTTCTACATCTATTAAGATTTTTATCCTTCATTCTTGTAATGTGATATATACACATAGATTTGTGTATCTTGAGCCACCCTTTAGTCACAGAGATAAATCATACTTTTTCAGGGCTATGATCCTTTTAATTGAATTCAGGTGAATTTAGCTGAATTCAGTTTGCTAGTATTTTGTTCAGAATTTTTACATCTATATTCATCAGAGATAATGGCCTCTAATTTCATTTTCTTATAGTCTTCTGATTTGGCCCTGGTATTAGTGTAATGCTGACCTCAAAAATGAGATTTGAGTCTTTCTTGTTCTTTAATGTTTTGGAAGAGTTTGAAAAAGATTGGCATTAGTGGAATTCACCAGTGAAGCTGTCTGATTCTGACTTTTATTTGTTAGGAGGTATTTGATTACTGATTCCATCCCCTTACTAGTAATTAGTCAGTAATTATAGTAATTATTCAGATTTTCTATTTCTTCGGATTTAATCTTGGTAGATTGTATGTTTCTAGAAATTTATCCATCTCTCCTAGGCTATCTAAATTGTTGGTGCATAATTGTTCACAGTAATTGCTTATGATCCTTCACATTTTTGCAATATTATTTATAATTTCTCATCTTTTATTTCTAATTTTATTTATTTGAATCCTTTCCTTATGTCTTAGTAAGTCTAGCAAAAACTTCATCAATGAGAAGAAAATCAAACTTAAGGACATTGCCAAAATAAAAGAAACTATACATCAGTGCTATTAAAAGAACAGAACTGTATTAAATATGTAACTCTTAACAAATAATTTTTGCAACAAATAAATATTTCTATGACACATTAATTAAGAATGTATTTTGAGAATTTAGCATTTAAAAAGCTATTTATATAACAGAAAATATGCAAAAGTCAAATTTGAAGCATTTATAATCTTTTAATCTGTCAGGATATGTAAGCAATTTCTTTGGGTATTTTTGCGCCTTAGTTGCTTCTCTGCCATATGGGACAAAGTGACACTTAGGCTCTACATTTTTACAAAATTATATTACTAGAAAAATAAAACAGATGCAAATTACTTCAGGAAGTTAATAAGAAGAACATAAGTGTATATTATTGATATAGTTAATTGGTAATTTTATATATTTTCAATCAATTTTAGTTACCATTTATTCTTCAGTCAATTTTCCAACAGTTATTGAGGACATGCTTTATACTAGCCATTGCATTGTATATATGGGAGTAAGTATAAGTTAATAATTTACCCAAAGAACTAGTTGGTAAAATATAAACAACAAATGTGTTGGTAGAACATGCAGTAATGGTGCCTTTCAAAGTACAACATCAAGGAAGTCTTACCTGATTTGAAAATTATAAAATTTAATTCAAACAGTAAATAAGGATGAGGTACAGGAGAATGATAACCAGGGACTTTCATGCCAAGCAAGTAGCATATATAAAGGCAGTAAAGTATGTGAGGTTAGGGTAGTGCACTAAAGTGTACGGTACAGGAACATGTTGATGATATGAAGCCGGAGACAGACAGGGGCAATTTTAATGGTCTTAAATGTCATCATAAGAGACCTGGGCTTTCTACTGAAAATAATCAGGAACTTCAGTGATGTGAGTATGGATTGGGTGGTGTATGAGATTACCTATGGGGACATCAGGAAGCTGTGTGATAAATTAACCATGATAGTTATAGACTGAACTAAAGCCATAAAGATTACCGTGCAGATTACCATGAAGATTAAGAACAATACTGTCCTTGAAAGTCAGTGAAATTGACAGGATTTGAGGATTGGATGTGGAAAGTAAGGGAGAGGAAGTGCATAGGAATATTTCTGTCTGCAAATAACAAAGAAACACAACTAACAATTTCCAAAAGAAGTAAAAATTTCTTTTCCTCATTCAATGTGTCCAGGGGTAAGGATTAGAGAGGCTCAACCATGCCACTATGGTTCCATTTTTCTCTACCCTTCTGATTCACAATCCTTGATGTGTTTCCTTTTGCACTTGCATGTGGCCTCATAATCATTTGCACCTTATGTTCTAGGTGGCATATCCGCCTTCCAGACAGGAAAAGGGGAGAAGGGGAAATTCTTTTATATCTTATTGGTCAGAACTATGTCACAAAATAAGCCAATATTAAAAAGGAAGTCTGGGAAATCAAGCATTTTAAAAATTTATATAACATTTAGAGGAGAGACAGGTAAGAGAGAAGAGAACTAGATAAGTGAGGGGATTTGCCAACCTATAGTATCTGTCTCAGAGACATACAGAAAAGTGGATAATCATTGAATTGGAATCCTTGAATAGGTGGGAAGGGACATGTGAAAGACAGGAAGAAATAATTAGTCTTAATGTAATGTGGAACATGTCCTCCATTGACATAGAAAATGATACATATGTGTGTAGAAGATGGTATATTTGTGTGCAGATGCAGCCTAAAACACTTAACCCAAAAACACTCTACAATATTTGACTACATTGGTTATCTACAGCATTTTATTAACTATTAGTACTATCAATGACTAAAAAAAAAAAGGAATTAGTTGCAATGATTATCCCTAGTTCCATTTTTGTCTTTATCTCTTTCACTATATATACAGTAAAAGTGCTACTCTTAGCATAGTACACTAATGTAATACAATTTTTCTTCACCTCATTACACATGTATAGATAATTCTTCAAATATATAGCATTCAATTTACATAAAATCACTTGCATGCAAATTGTTGCATAAAGCACATAAAATGGATTCAGAGATGTGGCGAATTTTTGCATAATGTAAAGAAAACAAAGTAACAAAAGAGTACAAACTGAATGCAATGTGAATCATGTCCCCCTTGTGATGTGTAGCATGGCGGCTCTGAGCATAATACAGTGGGTCCTCACAGGAATAAGATCCTTGCTTTTAATTTCAAGAATTTCTGTGTCCTTTGTTTAGCTCAAGCAATTTGGAATTATTTTTGTTATTCTCTTTTTTATTTTATGATAATTGGAACTGGAAAGGAAAGGTTAGTAATCTGTTTAAACACATAAAAGAAAGTATAGCAATGCCAACATGTTTGTGGTTGGCCATGGGTTATTCTAAAGATTTAGAACTCATGTCAGCTTTTGTAATATAAAACTGTGTAGTGATATTGCTAGTGCAAATAGATTTAGAGAAGGCACATTTCTGAAGTGTGCATCTTTGAAAATGTCTCTCAACCACTTTCATATACAGCAAATGTTGCTTCTTTTTCAGCATCAAGAAATATTTAGGAGATTCTATTTTGCAGGACAAAGAAACTTTGAAAATTTCAAAAATTTGATATTGAACAAGACATAGACTCTGCACAATGGATTTTAAAAATGTATATAAAAATTGACCTCACATAGATAGACATCTTCAAAGAAGAAATAAAAAATATACAATTAGGGGCTGAAAGCATAATAAGGGGCAATAAATTGAAAAAAAGTATAAAGAAATTTGTCAATAGAATCATTATTATTCCATTTGTATTTTATATTATTGTTTTTAATTTTCATAATCTGCCATATACTATTAGGAGTGAATATCACCCAATCTTCTTATAAATATTATATTTATCTTCATTAATCATAAGTTTTATTTGGTTACAATTTTAAAGCTTTACAAAGCTCATGAGCAATTCCCATTATTTTATATCATTTATTCATTTGACAAAAGTGTTTTGGATCTGTTTTGGATTGGGATTCCTGGAAAACAGACTTTGAGATGGAGATTTTTGTGCAGAAAATTACTGAAGAGTTATCTTAGGTTCAGTACCTGTTGAAGAATGAAATAAGTGGTATTGCAGATTAAGTTTGGCTGGAATGCAGTTACAACAGCAGGGTTGGCTGATCTTGTGTAGGGCTGTGGATTGTGATGGCCTTTTAGTGTTGTTCTGAGCTGAGGTGAAAGAGTAGGATAGTTATATCCTCACTTCAACTGGTCATTAGTCTGGATGCACCAGGGAAGATGCATGACCTTGGGCAAAGTGGATCTTTTCAGTTGAGAGCTAGTTGTGTTGAGGAAATCAGCTATGCTGTTAACACTTCTAGAATCTGGGGGGATGAGGACCTAGTCTGGAATGCAGTTCTGGGATCTGGGGGATACACAACAATGTTTATTTATTTATTTTTATTTTATTTTTTAAGATTTTATTTATTTGACAGAGAGAGAGAGAGAGCTAGCACAAGCAGAGGGAATGGCAAGGAGAGAGAGAGAAACAGGTTTCCCTTTCTCTATCGGCAGGGAGCCTGATGTGGAGCTAGATCCCAGGACCCTAGGATCATGACCTGAGCCGAAGACAGACACTTAACTGACTGAGCCACTCAGGTACCCCTACCCCAACATTTATTACAAGAACTATGTTTGTGACAGAAATAGTTTTAAGTACTTAGTAGTGTAAGCATATTAAGAGGCAATAATTTGGAAAATAAAAGTATAAGAAAAGGGACATAGATTTCTGAACTTTGGAGATTGCACTCTTATACACTTTTCACATTCCTTAATATAAATTTACCCTACCTTGGTGCAATTTGTCTTTGATATTGTTATGTATATTAACAACACAGCTGGCTTGATCAATTAATTATTATATTTGTACAATATATCTTTTCTGTTCTTCCACTTTTATGTTCTGGATTATTTTACCTGAAACCAGTTTTTAGGGAAACACCATGATAAGATTTAATTTCAAAGTAAGAATATTCTGTACAGAGTTACTTCATATTTTAATTCATATTTTTTGTTACATGGGATCTTATTAAACTTTCTTTTCTGCTTTTTTTCTTTAGAGGGTTCTTTCTGGTTTATATATTTTATTTGTGTTTATCATCTATAGAAGATAGAATTTCTGTAGTCCTAATGGAATAGTCCTAATTCTATTTGTGACTTCATTGAGTTTATAAAATCCTTTTTAAACTTATATTTCTTTTATTATTAGAGACGGATAAAGTCTGTTAAGTGATTTATGATAATACCATGCCTTTATCTTTTCCCTCCATCTTCTAGTGTTTGATAAATCAGTATCTGTTGGATAAATAGATTATTTTTGCACATTAAGAACAGATAACTTATTTTAAATAATTTGTCTGAATTCCATTTTATAGCCATATTTACAATTATTAAAATAGTTTTACATATTTTTCACTTCTTTGAACACCTCCTATGTGCCAGGCATTATGTCTATACTGAGGAAAAACCACTCAGCAAAAAGAACACAATGCTTACTATCATGGAATTTGCTGTCTAATTGATTTTATTACTTACTTCTGATTTTGTTATGTATTTAGTTTTGGCTTTCTTAATTTATAATTTCAACTTAGTCCTGGAACATATGAATATTGCTCTACTTTTCTTAAGAATTTAAATTTTAGGAATTCCTATACTTTTGGGAATCTTCTCTTGCTTTATATGTCAGTGACAAACCAGTATATCATAAAATTCTTGATTACCGTGTTTTTGTCATAGTGCTCTGTAGACTTTCTTTTAATGTTTAGAGTTGCAGAAAAAAATATCTCAGATTAGCTTGAATTTTGATTCTTGGTTCTTGTTTCTGGGACACTTGCAAGAAGTTATTTTATATTTGAAATGAGCCTTAAACATACTGTAGCAAAATCTTTGATCTTGAAGAAATAAAGGAATATTTATAGCCCAAGTTTATCCTTCAATTTGAGACAGTTTCTTTAAATATCTTTAATTTTTATTTTGTTCCTATTACCCTATGGGTTTTTTTTTATG
>PISX010006371.1:41906-98312 GCA_004024625.1 Mellivora capensis
TTTTTTTTTTTTTTTTTTTTTTTTTTTTTTTTTTTTTTTTTTTTTTTTTTTTTTTTTTTTTTTTTTTTTTTTTTTTTTTTTTTTTTTTTTTTTTTTTTTTTTTTTTTTTTTTTTTTTTTTTTTTTTGGCATTTGGAATAGTTTCCCCCAACATCTCATGTTTAATTGTATACAAAGGTAAGCCTGATTCCTTGTAATCTGGAATACAGATTTTTTTTTTTTTATGTTCGGTTAACCACTGAAGAGTACATAATTAGTCTTTGATGCAGTGTTCAATGATTCATTAGTTAAGTATAACACCCAGTGCTCATCACAGCAGGCACAGAGTCACAGATCAATATCCATCACCCTGTTTACCGATTTTTTATTTTCCTTTTCCATTTTGGGTTTTCTTACATTTTTTTTCTTTATTTGTTTTACATTTTTGTACTTTAGCCTGTTTACTTAGTATAACTCTTTGGTCCCATTATAGATAATTTTATCTAAGCTTTTGGTGGATTCAAATAAGTGTTCACTGAAATTTTCATTTGTTCCTTACAGAAAAGTAAGTTACATAACTATGTTTTTTTAATGTATTGGTATGTGGTTTTATTTTCTTTATGTTTCACACTTTTTTGTGAGGCTTATGATTTTTGTTTGTTTGTTGAGTAGAGAGATCTACTAAAATTTGATAGTTTTCAATTTCCAGGGCCCAACAGCTATTCATCTACTGTGGCCAATTATTTTCTGGCTAACCTATAGCGTTGCTAGTGATATAGTTTGGCATTCTCTATGAAGACAAATGAATGCTTTCTCTGTACCTTTTCAGGTTTCAATACATTTCCTTAAGCAAGTTGGCGTCCCAAGATACAATGTTTGGGGTTGTCATGAATTGAATGAATGGATGTTTAGGGAGAGGAATGACTGAACAGAGCTCTCATCCTTGCTTATTGAAATATTCAGAAAGAAGAAAATATACCTGTATTCCTGACTTGGCTCAGGACACTGAGTGAGTTAAAGTCATTCCTTTCCTTTTCTAATATTATTTATGTTGTGAAAGTGTGTGAAATTCTACACAAACTTTTTTGCCATGGGGTTTTTAATCTTTATCTGTTTTTTTTTTTTTTAATTTCCTTAGATTTGGGGAGAAAAACACATGGTTGGCTAAAAAAGTGATGCAAATGAAGCAACATTTCTTAAGGCCCCTTAACACTGAGGTGTTAACTATAGACATATTTTCTGTCCTCTTCCCTTGATTTAATTTAATTTAATTTTTAAAGATTTATTTATTTATTTTTCAGAGACAGAGTGTAGAAAAGGGGGGAGAGAAACCCAAGCAGACTCCCCACTGAATGGAGTCCCATGCACGGCTCCATCTCACAACCCTGAGATCACCACCAGAGCCAAAAATAAGAGAATCTTAACCAACTGTGTCACTCAGGGACTCCATAGCTTCTTCCCTTAATTGTAATGATATATAACAGTCTTAGATCTTTTTCCCTCTAAAATATTAAGGGAGAGGGCTAGAATGATTATCTGTGGTTAACATTAAGGGGACCAACCATAAGAAATGTTTTTCCTTTCTGTAACTTACTTGGCCAACAATGTGTTTCTCTCATTAGACAGATATTTGTATCAAAATTAGAAAATCTGTCCACACAGAATTTAAACCAAGCATTGAATGCTTTTTTGACCACGTCTGACACAGTTTAAATTCACTTGTCATATACTGTATTAAATTATAATTAATTTATAGCTTTAGTTTATCCTCAAGCAGAGTAAACTCCTAGCATACAGGGGACTATAGGTAATATTATTTAAGTATTAGGTATTAAGTATAGGTAATATTAATTAAGTGTTGAACATTGAACCATATATATCTTAAATATATACTGCATGAAATCATACATTAATGTTTCTCAATTATATTTTATAATTAATTACTAGAAAACGTAGTAAATGCTTGAAGAAAAAAAGAGCTTTAATAAATCGCACATTAAAGAATAATGTATTTTTGAGCACTTTTCCAATTGTTGCTTCTGGATTTGTTAACATAATGTTAACTACTAAAACAGACTCCCAGTACAATTCTGTTTCTTGAATATATTACATTCCAGTGCAGTACTGGGGCAGAGCTGGAATGAGAAAGGGCTTTGCTCTATGCAGTCCAGAGTGATGGATAGTGCCATTTTCAACTCAGTGTTTCTAATGATCCTTGGGAACTGACCTGTGGCCAGTGGAAAAGGAAAGGGAATGGAAGTACATAATTTGGAGGAAGTTTTTATGGGTCAAATCTACAAGTTTTGTGCACAAATGCTGCTTACATTCCATTGCCCTAGGCTCAATCACATGTCTACACCTAACTGCAATGAGGTATGGGAAATGTAGTCCCTTTCTGGGAAATTACCTACAGAAAAAGGTCTATACTTAAGTTAACAAGGAACTTGGATTTTTGACAGATGACTCTTTTCTCTGCTACAGCACCCATCCAAATTTACATTAAAATAATGTATATTTACATAAATAGGAATAATTATTCCAAGATTAGGATTTTTTAAATAATGCAAAAGATGCAAATATATTAACCTTGTATTAAGACAGAGCACTCTGTTCTTGTTGGTGCAAAAAATAAAAGCAAACAAATGTTTCCCCCACCCCAGCTGTTTCTCAAGTTACTATTTTATATGGATCTTTAAATTATGAGAAATATTTTAAATATTTAATATGCCAAGTATGCAATTAAGAGTATCTTTATCCTATTTCGCAAATTTAAAATGGGATGGGACAGCTCTGTGAACTTTGCTAAAATAGGTTTATTTTCAAGGTTATTTGTTTATTAAAGGATATAAAATGCATAACCCCTACATGGGATTAGCTCAGCTCCCTAGAAATCAGACCAAATGTTCTGTAACAGCCAACTTCTTTCTGTACTCAATGCAGTGTCATTTTTTTAGCTTCTGAGGGAATTACCTTTTTGTTCTACCCTGGCTTCTTAAGCTCTGCTAAACTTAAAATAGTACTGAGTTTCTTTAGAAAAGGAAGGTGAAAGTACAAATGGAGCTAACACCTAAGATATACTTAATTAGCTTTTATAAAGACAATTTGATATACTTGGCAAGTAAAATGAGATAAATGTTTATGCTTGTGACTAATCAAAGCCCACCAAGTGACAGCATCATTCAACAACAAAGGAAGCCTTCTCTTTAATATGTAATGCTGTCCTCAGCACACAGTTAAAGATACCTGATGAACTATAAATTTAGTCTTGCTATTCACACTTAACAATGAATATAAATGTATCTTTTTTGAATCCTCCAAATAACTGAGATACTCAAATGTTAGGCTGAAACTTTTTGGGAAAAAACTAAGTCAAACTGAAGACAATCAGGTGAGAAAGATTTGACTACAGGTTGTCTATAGTCAGAAAAAAGAAAAACAACACTTATCCTTTGAGATACTCTTATATATGAATTATTTGTATTAAAATAAATGCTGGCCATAACATGATAAAAATTTTAATAGATTTATTATTAAGTTCAAGGCTGAATAATGCAATTTTACTTTTTTTTACTTCACACCTTTACATATAAAAACAGAAAAATCTGTTTGTATTCATAAAGCCATAGCATCAGGAATGTTAGTTGAATTCTGGCTCTACAAGTTATAGGTTGAGTGTTGTTAGGCGGTTTACTTATTGTTAGGGCCAATTTAATTTTAAAACCTGTTTAACCATTAGGGCCTGCTTAGCCAGAGCAACTCCATATTGCCTGGGTAGCCATATTGTTGTTTACATCCACGGACTTCCTTCCGGGAATAAACGCCCCAGTAGTTCCTGGTATGGTTCCAGGTATCGATTCCGGGAGTAAACACCTTAACAGTAGAAGCCACGTACCTTGAGTCTGTGGTTATGCCCTATAAAACCAGCCTGTGAGATTGGGAGGGGGTCGCTCTCTTTGGAGGCAGCCCTGGCCGGTCAGTCTGACTTCTAATGCTTGGCAGAGAATAAAGCTCTACATAACTTTCACTTTGTCTCAGTCTCGTTCCCCTGGCCTGTCAGTCTAACTTCTAATGCTTGGCATAGAATAAGGCTTTGCATAACTTTCACTTTGTCTCAGTCTCGTTCCTTTGATAATGGACCCCAATCTTTATACGTTTTGTTTCTCAGTTTCCTAATTTGGAAAATAGGAATAACATTTATATTACCGTGTAGGTTTAAATACATAGAGTATTTAGACCTATTTCAAAAACATTCTCTGTTAATGTTAACTGACTGGTTCCATGGTAAGTTTTCTATAATGTAGAATACACTTTATCCTAATTTCCTGGATGGAGAATAGTCCTCCTTTTTGGCTGAGATTTAGATCCCCTTCTTTCTTTCTTTTTTTTTTTTTTTTAATATTTATTTATTTATTGGAGAGTGAGAGAGAGCACAAACAGGGGTAGGGGCATTGGGAGAGAGAAAGAGAGAATTCAACCAGACTCCCCACTGAGCACAGAGCCTGACATGGGGCTTGATCCCATGACCTTGAGATGATGACCCGAGCTGAAAGCAAGAGTTGGACAAACAACCAACTGAGCAATTAGTGGATAGAGCCACCCAGGTGTCCCCTTCTTTCATTTGATCCCCAATAGTGATATGAATAATTTGACACATACCCAGTTACATACCTGCCTCCATCACTGTTCCCAAATGCCTTTCCTCGAAATATGTAATCAGAAATTAAAAAACTGTAATTTAGGTATGTAATGGTATTTGAAAGGGGAATTTTTAAAAAAGAGTAACCTTTTGCCATATATACTGATTGAGGACCGAGTCAAGCTTATTGAGAGAGGAGACTGAAGTAGCTATTCAGTGAAAAGAGATAGGAAGAACAACAACAAAAATTTCCTGAATAAGAGTTTTAATATTCTGGTTCCTAGTTTATCTGAAGTTGGGTTTCATTAATTTCTTCATTTCTTCCATACATAATATGACTTGAAGCATTGGTTCCCTTAATTTGCAAAATAAGAGCTCTGTACTCTATCATTCAACAGGGTGGGAAATGGGTTAAATAAAAGTACAAATGTCCTTTAAGCACTTAATAATCTAACATATTTTATAAATCCCAAAAAAGAGGATTAACCTTGCTCTTTATTCCAAACATAATTGTCCATGGAATTTTATTTTCTCCTTCAAAGAACATCCCCAAAGGAACAATGGTCCTTGGCATGACCATGGTTAACATCACTATAAAGAATGTATTTATGACATTTCTTTTTGACATAACTCAGCTCTGTTATGGTACTGGATATGCCAAGTCTTAGAATGTCCACCATGCCTGCTGGGGAAATCTGCTTCTAATCCAAGCGCTGATGCCTAAGCAATAATGTGTTGTGCCTCAAGACTTTGGCACAAGGGCTGTCAAATCATAGACAGGCTAGAGATGCACTGCCTAGCAGACTATAAGAAATGAATGTTTTGAAATGGCATTCACTCTCTCTGGAATTTGAACTACAAAGTACCAATTAATTGTTGTAGACTAAGAGATTCAAAGCTGAAGATGCAGGAAAGATTTGCAGCCATTAGAGTCATTCTATGTTGATATTGGCAACTCCTGGCATTTCTGCTCCATACCTCTCCCCTAAAATCTCCTACCCTTCCTCAGACAAGAGTTTTTAGCAGCTTTGTTTCACTGGGAAGCTCTGATCTGTGACCATATTTACAACTGGATATTTTTCTGAGATGGAATTAGAACAGAGAGAGAGACAGGTTCTGTATATTACCGGATTCTGAATGTGGGCTTAGGAACTATGGGTAGACACATTTTATCATGCAAAATAGGGAACTAGAGCAAATGGGTCTATAGAGAAGGAAGAAGAGTGAAGGAAACATGCCATAAGAACAGATGAATGTTCAAGGAAAATTACTCCTGGTTTCTTTCTTTCTTTCTTTCTTTCTTTTCTTTTCTTTTTTTTTAAAGATTTTATTTATTTATTTGACAGGGAGACAACAAGAGACGGAACACAAGTAGGGGGAATGGTAGAGAGAGAATCAGGGTTCCTGTGGGCCTGGATCCCAGGACCCTGGAATCCTGACCTGAGCCTAAGGCAGATCCTTAATGACTAAGCCACCCCAGTGCCCCACTCCTGGTTCCTTTCTTGAAAACCACCTGTATGCCTGCCCTTGGACTATTACCTGTGCATATCTTTAATATCCCTCTCCCTCTTCAAATTAAGCTGTTTTTAGTTAGCTATTATATGCAATCAAGAACTAATATAAGGAATTACACTTTTTTAGGGAACAGAGATATATATAAGGAAATTACACTTTTTTAGGGAACAGAGACTTTAAGAAAAAAAAAAAAGTAAGAGACGTAGACTAGGAAAATAAAAAAAAAGAAGAAAAGGAAAACTATTAGTATTTAGAAAAGAATGGAGACTTTGTGCCCAGAAGCAGGATTGCTATGAGACACCTCACAGAGCCAAAGAGAAAAAGAATAACTGGTCCCGAGAGCTGTCTCATTCCGTCAGAATTTCTGATCACAATTCCAGTCCAGAGGTTTTCTTAAAATGCTTGTCACCCTCTTCTTGAGGTAATTTTAGGAACTATTTAGAGGGAACTATTTTCCTCAGTGCAATGAGATTAAGAAGTTATTGACCACAAGATGTTTAAAGAGGGAGAAATATTGCTCAAGTGCATTGATACCTTTACATTTGCCTGAGTGGGTAAATCAAATTGGATATATAAACTACAACAGTATGCATGCCTGATTAGCAATCTCAAAATAAATACTGTGCTCCAACATTCTGTGGGCAAAGTATGTCACAAAATGTGGAGACATTCTTATAAGAAGAAATATTCTCAGCTTAAGATAAAAGGAACATATAAAATGTGTATTTCAAATCTTATTCACTAGGGATTTATTTTTATGTATTTACTTCCTAATTTCTGTCTAGTAAGTGTGTGAATGATACTGTCAACTTCCTTCTGGTACTATAAAGGCTACCGGATAGAATTTTTCAGAGGAATTTGAATTCATTTATAAATAGTCTATATTTACAGATAAGTAAAAAATAAGAATTTTGAATGAGGTATATCTTTTCTGCCCATATTTTAACATTTTAAAATGTCAGTTATCTGACAAAAGAATAATGTTTTGCATCTGAAGGCACAGATAATTGCATCCAATTGTATTAAAACACAGAGCTAATTATATTTTTAATTGTTGCGGTATCTATTTTTCTCCCTCTAGGTATGTTTTTTTTTCTCCTCCATTATCAGCTTAATCTTGCCAAGGAGGAAGCCATTTATTGGTAAAGCTTCTTGACGGGAGAGACACTAGACTTGTCTGGATTTCAAGATTTTATACAAAAATTTTAACTTATTTTATTGATGTGTAACACACACACACAAACACAATCGTCAGTGTACAACTCAATGGATTTTAGAAATTGAGCAATCATGTAACTACAACCTAGATAAAAGACAGAATATTATGCCCTAAACCCTCCTAAAGTTTATCCATCCCCAAGGTTAAGAACTATCCTGACTAAACACCATATGTTAGTTCTGTCTGGTTTGTTGTTACATAAATTCAGCCATAGAATATGTACTTCTTTGTCTGGCTTCTTTCCTTTAATATTAGGTTTGTTAGATTCATCCATGTTCTGTATGTAGCTGTAGCTTGTTCATTCTCATTGCAACTACTCATGATGTAACTACTGCTCATCATGTGAATATGCTACAATTTATCAATCTACTGATGATGGCTATCTCTTTTATTCCAGTTTTAAATCTATGTGGCTGTGCATGAGTTTTTATTGTACCACATATTCCAGAATCTCCTTTTCCTCTCTAGTTAAAGCTTTTCAAATTTTCTGAGTAGATAAACAATTGAGTACCATTTTGTAGCATTTTTAAAGATTATTTATTTATTTATTTGACAGAGAGAGAAATCACAAGTAGGCAGAAGGCAGGCAGAGAAAGAGGAGGAAGCAGGCTCTCTGCCAAGCAAAGAGCCTGATGCGGAAATCGATCCCAGGACCCTGAGTTCAAGCCGCAGGAAAAGGCTTAACCCACTGAGCCACCCAGGTGCCCCCCATTTTGTAGCATTTTGATCAGATCTGGTACAGATAGATATATCAATGCACATAGTTCAGGAACAACTCACAAACCACCTCTCTAAAGCTGCCTTTCAAACTATTACTTTCTTAAAAACAAACAAATAAACAAACAAAATTCTCTTCTGGAATTAAATGTTTGATCTGAAAACTATTGATTTTATATTTGAAAATTGCTAGTGTACATTTTTTTTTTAAATGTGGAGTTGGGTTTCTTCCTTTTTCAAAGAAGACTTTCCTCTTGATTTCTGGGGTTCAACATTTGATCCATCTTGAGCCTGTGTACTGAGAGTGTTTCCTTAGCAATGAGGTAATCTCCTTACTAATCCCTGTATCTCCATATGCTACCCTCCTACTCCAGTGCTCACTACTGGCAGCTGAGTACTGGGCTCTAAGCTTTTGCCACATTGCACTGGAGCTTGTAAGAGGAAAGTGTTGTTAAAGTCCCCTTTCCCCGGGCACCTGGGTGGCTCAGTAGGTTGAAGCCTCTGTTTTCGGCTCAGGTCATGATCCCAGCATCCTGGGATCGAGCCCCGCATTGGGCTCTCTGCTCGGCGGGGAGCCTGCTTCCTCCTCTCTCTCTGCCTGCCTCTCTGCCTACTTGTGATCTCTCTGTCAAATAAATAAATAAAATCTTAAAAAAAATCAATGATATTAAGAAAAAAAAAGTCCCCTTTCCCTACTGCATTTTTTCTTTAGGCCACTACCACCAACAAATGAAGTTTTCCTAAAGGCAACAGGTAGGTCTATTTCAGAAAGAAATTACAATGTATAATTTATAATTTGAAGAGAAAAGGTTGTGTCCAAAATGGTTAGAGAAGTAAATTCTATATTCAGACTACTTGGATTTGAAACCACACTCAATGCTGCATGAGTAATTTTACCTCCTGTGGCTCAGATTCATTCAGACTGCAATTCCAGTTTACAGGAAAAGGCAGCTAAAGGTTAATCCGTCAAGAGAGGTTTCTCTCCCAGGTGTCCGTACTCTTTATGAGGCATGCCAGCCCTCAGCTTCCTATCTTCTTCCTTGTGGGAACATTTCTCCATCAGTTATTTTGCTAAAAATATTCACCCTTTCTACCCCGTAGGAAAATGACACTGTTATCAACTAAAAACAACCTTCCCCAGAAGAAGGGGGGCTCACTGGCTAGAGATCTATTTGTGCCCTCTGATATGTTGTGATTCATTCAGTCTGAAGGAGTTAATCTCAGAAATCACCTGGAGACATACAAATGGCTATCAGACACATGAAAAAATGTTCATCATCACTAGCCATCATGGAGATTCAAATTAAAACCACATTGAGATACCACCTTACACCAGTTAGAATGGCCAAAATTAGCAAGACAGGAAACAACGTGTGTTGGAGAGGATGTGGAGAAAGGGGAACCCTCTTACACTGTTGGTGGGAATGCAAGTTGGTGCAGCCACTTTGGAGAACAGTGTGGAGATTCCTTAAGAAATTAAAAATAGGGCGCCTGGGTGGCTCAGTGGGTTAAGCCGCTGCCTTCGGCTCAGGTCATGATCTCAGGGTCCTGGGATCAAGTCCCGCATCGGGCTCAGCAGGGAGCCTGCTTCCTTCTCTCTCTCTGCCTACCTCTCTGTCTACTTGTGATCTCTCTCTGTCAAATAAATAAATAAAATCTTTAAAAAAAAAAAAAGAAATTAAAAGTAGAGCTTCCCTATGACCCTGCAATTCCACTACTGGGTATTTACCCCAAAGATACAGATGTGGTGAAAAGAAGGGCCATCTGTACCCCAATGTTTATAGCAGCAATGGCCACAGTCGCCAAACTGTGGAAAGAACCAAGACGCCCTTCAACGGACGAATGGATAAGGAAGATGTGGTCCATATACACTATGGAGTATTATGCCTCCATCAGAAAGGATGAATACCCAACTTTTGTAGCAACATGGACGGGACTGGAAGCGATTATGCTGAGTGAAATAAGTCAAGCAGAGAGAGTCAATTATCATATGGTTTCTCTTATTTGCGGAGCATAACAAATAACATGGAGGACATGGGGAGATGGAGAGGAGAAGGGAGTTGAGGGATGTTGGAGGGGGAGATGAACCATGAGAGACTATGGACTCTGAAAAACAACCTGAGGGTTTTGAAGGGTCGGGGGGTGGGAGGTTGGGGGAGCCAGATGGTGGGTATTATGTAGGGCACGCATTGCATGGAGCACTGGGTGTGGTGCAAAAACTATGAATTCTGTTATGCTGAAAAGAAATTTAAAAAAAAAATCACCTGGAGGGGCACCAGGGTGGTTCCATTGCTTAAGTAAGCATCTACCTTCAGTTCAGGTCATGATCTCAGGGTCCAGGGATCCAGCCTCAGCAGTGAGTCTGCTTCTTTCTCTCTCTCTTCCTCTGCCCCTCCTCCCTACTTGTTCTTTCTCTCTTTTGCTATCTCTATCAAATAAATAAATAACATCTTAAAAAAATTAAAAAAGGAAAGAAATCTCCTGGAGGACCAGAGATGTGCAGTACCAGGGTGGAGAGTGTGATATACAGGTTCCCGTGACTGGCTCTTGGGTCAAGAGCTGATGTAACATCTTGCTGGATTTCATTATCGGTACTATCATCACTATATACTTTAGGCAAATTGATTCTTTAGCTGGTTGGTGTTCTGTTAAATTAAGCACGTGCAGTCTCCAAACAAATATTACTTTTGGCATAGTTGTATAATTTAAATCCATTTGGAAAAGGAAAATTTCCTCTTTTAATAGGTGATCCAAACTTTCCATTGAGTTAATTAATCCTCATATATTACAAAAAAATAGTATATTTTCTGCTTTGCTTAAGGGATAGGTGTCTATCAGAATAAAAATGCATCAAATTAGACTTTCATTTCTTTCTCCAAGAAGAGCATTAGACTCTTATGTTTAAAGTTCTTCAGCCTTCTTTGGTTACCAATTTTTCTGATTGCATCCTATACCATGTTATTATTAACCTCTTATGTTATCTGGTATTCATATATTGATGACTTAAATATCCATAAAACTTTTACATTGTGACTCATATGTAATTCTCTATTTACTAATGCCATGTAACAATACAATGTAGGTACTTGATACCTATTGACTAGTTGACCTATTCAATTTCCTTTTCTTACTAATTCAGTGAAAACTGAATCAAAATGCACAAAGCAGGTGCCTGGGTGACTCCACTGGTTAAGTGTCTGCCTTATGCTCAGCTCATGATCCTGGGGTCCTAGGATCCAGTCCGGAGTTGGGCTCCCCGTTCAGCGGGGAGTCTGCTTCTCCTTCCCCTTCTGAAGGAGAAGCAGACTTCCCTTCTGCCCCTCCCCCTGCTCATACTGTAGCTCTTATGTGCTCTCACTCTCAAATAAATAAGTAAATAAATTAATAAATAAAATCTGTTTTTTAAATGCACAAAGTTCTTATTTGCATGACTTTAAAAAATTTTTTAAACTTTTTACTTATGAGAGAGAGAGAGAGAGAACACACAACAAGGGGAGCTACAGAGGGAGAGGGAGAAGCAGGCTCCTCTCTGAGCGGGGAGCCTGATGCGAGGCTTCTACATAGAGAGACCTGAGCCTAAGGCAGCCATTTAACCATCTGAGCCACCCAGGTGCCCCTTTATGGACTTTAAAAATATTAGAGGACCAATAATCAAAATACTTTTTAAGTCCTATAAAATTATAAATATGCAAAAACTTAAATAATAAACAAATTAAAAACGTAAATAAATGTTTTTGTCTAATATTAATCTCACTTATTGGCATTAGATTGTACCACATACATGTGGATGTTTTCCTTTCCTGCATGCAGTAGTCTCCCCTTTGGATCAGAAAATAGAGATATTCCACAGAACATCCTAAGAAACAAACACTTCTTTTTTAAACATCTACTCTGGACTATCCATTGGGGTGGTTGCAGAGGTATAAAAAGATTGAAAGTCTAGATTCCTGACATCAATGACATGGGAGAGAAGACAAGTAATCAGTTTAATTGATTAGGTGAATCTATATGATGTCAGCCTGGCCAGTAAACACCTATATTTATTGGAAGAATAGAGAAATCTCACAACATAGATGGACCTTTAGGTGAGAATTGAAGGATGAAGAAATATTTGACAGGTGAACTGGGGGGAGAGTGCATTTCAGGTAGAGGAAGAATATAGGAATGCATATGGGTAGGAGAGAACAAGATATCCTCAGGGGACCACATGAATTTCATTAGTACTAGTTATTAATATCCAAGATGTGATCCCATGATGACTGCTATGCAGCTTTTTGGGTTTATAGGCTCAGAGTAGATGATGGCTGTGATTGTGAATTTAGCCTCAGTCTACATTATCCAATGTAATATTTGGAAAGTATACTCTTTGGGGTTTTACCTATGTTGTTTGAATAATTGATTTAAAAATACTAGAATCCCATTTGACTAGAAACTTTGCACTTATTCTTCATCTAGAACTGTGGTGGGGAAAGATATTACTGGTTATGATATCTTTGTGCAGACACTCTCATCCTAGGGAAAAACAAAACAAAACAAAAACAAAAAAACTGAGCTTGGTTCCAGACCTGAGAGAGGAAGAGTTTGTAAAGGTAATTGTCAAGGTCCAATTCAATCTGCTGGTAATAACCAAATGGCTCTATCCCCAGGAGAAGTTCTTTATGAACTCACAATATAAAGAAGTTCTTCTTTATATTGTGAGACCACAATATAAAGGTATGAGTACTTAATGCACTTACCCAGTATGGTGAGCTCTATTTTGTGCAACCAATCTAAAAGTCCCATCAACTTACCATGATAGAGCCTTAGTATTGCTGATAGATACATTCTGAGTAAACTGTACTACATATCTGCTAGCTTCCAAATTATGTCCATATTTGGATATCTATCAGATAGTCTTTTCCTTATGCATCCTTTAAAAACCTGCACTATCTGTGGTTGTCTGTGTGAGGTTTGCTTGCTTGCATATCAAAGTATCCAACATAATAGATATAGTAAAATTTCACTGATGAAGAGTGGCTGTCTGTTTCTGCAGCTAGGGCTTGTTTCACTGTAGAGAAGCAGAATAGGGCAAGAATAGCTACTAAACTATGCTCATTTTAAAAATGCAGGTCTAAGGTATGTTGGAGCTAAGTGAATTATCCACTGGAATATGTAATAGAGGGCAAGAGCATAAATCCATTTCCTAGGTTCCTTGATCATTATACCATACTGATTGTCATTTTCCAAGTTTCTGGTACTATTATTAATGTTGTGGTCACTCTTGTTTGTTTGGTTGTTGTGGTTATTGTTACATTTATAAGGTACTTTTCATATTCCAAGATCAGTGTTTTACTGATTTGCATGCTTTATTTCAATTGGTAACCACAAAACCTTGAAGAAAGATGATTATTGGATTTTTATTATTTTAGATTTTATACCACATCCTTGTTGAAAGTAAATTAAAATATTTATAATTTTAGCTTTCTATTCAGAAACTTCTTTCTCATTCTTTTCTATACCACATCCCTCCTCACTTAATAGTTAAGCAACATGCTGTTTTAGGAAAATGCCTCAGGTATTGTGATAGTTTGTTCATATATGACATAGAATATTTTGGTAAACATTCTTCTACTCATTAGACATTATTTTAACTCCTCTTATGCACCACAAATACAAAACTGCATCAATGATATGACTTTAATATCCCTTTCCCCAAAGGTAATACAAGTAGTAATCCATCACTTGTCCTGGGATAACCACACTCAGTAACTTAATTTTCCACTCCAACTTAAAATAGTTTCATTTCTTTCTTCATTGATCCCTTATTCTTTTTTCTAAAGATTTTATTTATTTATTTATTTGATAGGCAGAGATTACAAGTAGTCAGAGAGGCTGGCAGAGAGAGAGGAGGAAGCTGGTTCCCCGCTGAGCAGAGAGCCTGATGCAGGGCTTGATCCCAGGACCCTGAGACTATGAGGTCATGGTCTCATGGTGCCTCAATCCCTTATTCTTAAAGAAAATGAATTTAACTTCACTAGGAGATACCTTAATATCTCAATTGTTGTTTATTAACTATTTACAATTTTAACTTTTTTTTTCATTCTAACCTCAAAATAAGCTCTTATTCTTTTATGGTCTTTTGTTGTTGCTGTTGTTGTTGCTATTGCTGTTGTTGTTGTTTTCATTTCCTAGAACTCATTATAATGAGTAATAAATGAAATTCTATTTCATTTTTCTTTACCACTTTCCCAGCTGAGTCAACATCTACAGGAAATACACACAAGCACAATAACATTCATATGGGTTATGCTATAGTTTTGTTTAGCATCTTAACTTTTACTGAAAGAAACCACTTTTTTGCTTTTAAGTTGAAACACCTTTTATTCTTTCCAGTGTATATGTTCAATTTATCAACACTTGACTTTACTTGTCTTCAAGGGTGATCTTTCTAAAGTTATAAGATTTGTTTTGGTACTAACTAGTTTGCAGTTTTGATTTCTAGATTACTGTATGTCAAATTTAATCATAACACTGTCAGCTGGTCGAATGGCTCAACTCCATTTTTCTACTTCACTGATTTTTCCTTCATTCTGGCTTAAGTCATCATTCCCTGTAGGGGATTTGACAGACTAATTCTAGAAGTAAGCATTTGCCCAAGCTATTATTTCTGTGTCTGTTTCATGATGTGCCTCAAATGGTTTTAAATTAACATTTAGATGATTTTTACTACTCATAATGTTGTCTTTATATTGCTGTTTTCTCTAACATAAAAAATTATTTGAAAAAAATAAAATATTTTTGGTAAATTTGTTAATAAATTTTAAATCTTATCTGACATATTCGTACTGAGAAAAGTAATTTAGGGTTTTATTGAAGAAAAATTTGTAGATTTTCCTGTTAAGTTGCTTTTGCAAAAAAATTGCATTTGCTTTTATATAATGAATATTAAGATAAATGTAAATCATGCATTTACTGCAATTTTGTATATATTTTAAATGGTACATTCAATGATATTTACTATTGAATTGTGAAAAAACTTTTTCCATTAAAAAAGCAGCAGGTATAATAATTCCTCTCTCATTAAATGATCACTAAAGTTTTGAACTGATAGAAGGAAAATTCCGATTTACTGGCTCTCCAGAATATGTGCATGTTGTGTGTGTGTGGTATATGTGATGAAGTGGGTATTCAGTAAAGCTTTGGTGGCTCTGCTTCTTCTGTGTTACCTTGTCTTAAACAGTTAGGCTACTGTAACTTGGTCAGAGGAGATCTAGCTTTTTGCCTTTTTTTAAGATTTTATTTATTTATTTGGCAAACAAGAGATCACAAGTAGGCAAAGAGGCAGGCAGAGAAAGAGAGGGGGAAGCAGGTTCCCCGCTGAGCAGAGAGCCCAATGTGGGGCTTGATCCCAGGACCCTGAGATCATGACCTGAGCCAAAGGGAGACTTAACCCAGTGAGCACCCAGGTGCCCAGAGGATCTCTATCTTAAAAAAATATTAGGAGTCCTTGTTCATAACCTGAGTCTTTAAACTTAAAGTTAGGACTGGTCTCCAACATCTGTATGAAGATGTACAAGTATGATTCTGGTCCATTGGCAGACACTGGAAATACCCAGAGAGAAGGAAGGATGGAACTAAATTCTACTGTGGCCATGGAGTCAAACAAGGAAAAAATTCCCAATTTCATGTGCTTTCCACAGGTAACATAATAAGAATTGGTAGGTGGGAGGTCCCTGAATTGGATCAGGTCAATTCAGCATTGCACTAGGAAAATAAAATATTACACAGACTAGCATTCTCAATAGAAAAAAAAATACATGATTGTGTGCCTGTGTGCAGTACATGTGATGAATTACACTCAAACACATTGAAGATGCTGAAAGGAGGCTGAAAATTCTCAGTGCCCTGGCATGGAAAGCAGGATCAGGTGCACAGTGAATTCAGATGTTCAGTCAACTGTACACTGAGGAATATAGAGGAGATATCAAGGCAGATATAAAGAAAACTAAAGAGGAATATAGAGAAATACAGATGGCAGAAGGATTTTGACATAGTAGTAGCAGTAGAGGTGAGAATCCAGCAGCCTAGCAGCCTGTGTCTGGCAGTGAAGGTGCCCATGGTGCCGGCTGTATCACTACACTGGTCCTGGGTATACACTTTGGTGTATACGAAGCTGCCCAGCCTCTGTGGACACCAGCCATTTTCTCTAGCCTTTTTGTGGTTCTATGAACTACCCAATACTTTATAATAAATCCCTTTCCACTTGGATTATCAGAGTTGATTTGGGTTGTTTTCTCATGAAAACAACAGACTGGTCATCCCATTACCCTGCTGTCTACATGTGTAAATAACCTTCTGAATTTTCCCCTTATTTCCTCTCATGAGCTGGCCTGGCCCTCTTCTTTCTATCCCTGGCCTTCTGTTTTACATGCTTATTCCAGATCCTCTAATTATACAGCATACATGTTTTGTTTTGTGCTTTTTATGTTTGTTTCTAATTCTCTTGGTTTCAGGAGCATAATGTTTTAGCCAGGTTCATGGATATCCACAATAAAGACCAGATTTCTCAGATTCCATATACAACTAAATATACCTAAAGTGTGGCCATGAAGATGTAGTGGAAGTGATGTGTGCAACTTCTGGTTCCTTCCTATAAGAACTGCCCTTCACTTCACCTTGTTCCTTTTTCCCATTTGCTAAAATTCATGTATGGTAGTGAGTCATCTTGTAAATGTTTGAACCCAACATACTAAGAATAGTGAAGCAACAATTTCAACATGCCTGGGCCTTATGGACTTAGTAAAACAGAGTTCCCATACCTACTTAAATTTTGAGGGAATAGAATATCTCTTTGAGTCAGAAGGACACAAAATAAGTGACACACAACCTTACCAAAATTTATTTCACTACCACTTACCTGTGATGAAGACTTTTAACCCTCCTCTACTGGTAAATGCCATCTTCTTGGCAGTAAAATATACTTTCTTATGTGTTTTTGTTTGTGGTACCTTTGGACAATAATGTTCTAAATGGAAGTGGTCAGCGATTTTTAAGTTATCAAGAATGGTGCAAGAGCTTAAAGAGTTATGACAAGCATACCTGTGTGTCTGGTATTATTTACTCCCACGTATACCAACTACATATCCTGCCATATTCCAAATGTATCATTTCCTGGGATGAGCAGCAAGGTAACTATAGCAAGAAAAATCTAAATCTCTCTGCAAAGAGAGGGTGTGGCCTCATTGATTCTAATGAGCTTCTTATAGGCTCAGAATCTCTGCGATTAGTCTTCTTAGGACTTTGAGTAGGTACTTCCCCCAGATGACATGTATTCTTTCCAAAGATTTTGGCCAGATTATTGATGAGAACCATCCTCAGACTGAAGAGGTACTAATGCTTAAGGCCTAGTCATTATTACAGTAATCTGGTTCTGGTGATTAGTCAATATTATGTACATAAATGTAAGTGATTCTGGTTACATGCATGTAGGAGACAGCATATACAAACACTTGTTTTCTACTGGAAGTGAGAAGTCACTTTTTTAAAAATTATTATTATTATTATTATTTTTAACAAGAGGCAATCTTATTCAATTCAGGTGAGATTTCCTGAATATTTAAGGTTCATTATCTAATGAACAGTTAAAAATGAAAAGCTCTGACAGATTAAAAAAAAACATAGTTATTTTGGTGACAGTCTCTGATGAAGTTTGAATGTGGCAGAGAGGTTTAATTTTTCAAGATAATGGTTAACATGGATAATTCATAATAGGTCTAACAATTCAGGGCTCAAAGCTGTTAAATGATTGCAACTAGATTGTGAATTGGCTTTACTCAAATCTAAAAGGGACCTTTAATGTACTTAATATTTTGCTGAAACATAATTCAGTCTCAATGACTTTGAAAGGGACATTAATAGTTTTCTGAAAATATAACCTTGAAAATTAAATCCATTATATATTTCCAAGATTATAGACAAAACTACTCTGTCAAATAAGTCATTAAATTAGCATAATGAAGTATGAGGGGAGATATAAGTGAGAAACAGCAAGTAAAAGGTACTTTGTACCACAATTTGCTTACATTTAACCAAAATGACCTTTAAAATCAGGGCTGAAGGGTCAGGTTTATCATCACTTTTCCAGCCTTCAAGTAATATATTTCTATTTAGCAGAACAATTTGCTGAAAATTGCTGTCGTAGGAATTATGCTTGGTCCAGCTCCCTACCTGCAATGCACAGGATTTGAGTGGAAGCCACCTCTGAGAACAGCAGTTAGCCAACCATCACTTCCCTGAAGCAAAACACCTGGTATACATAGCTATTGCTTCCCTCTGTAAAGCGAGCAAATCAAAAAGCAGATGAATCATTAAAAACTTATTCTGAACATATATATGCCAAAAAAGAAAATAACAAAATCTTAAAATGCTGAAAAGTAGCATGGCATGTATATATCTGTCATACTGAGGGTGGCAAATGTCAACTTGGCAGATTATCCAGCAGCATATGTGATTTTTAAATGTTTGCCCAAAGAAGAGTATGTATACAAAATCACATTAAAAATTCTGATTGAGCATAATAGATTAAAGTTTTCAGGTGCATTTCTTCATTTTTTGTATTCAAACGAGGATCTTTTTCCCCCTAACTGCCCGGATATCCTCTAACCTGAGAAATTCTTTCCAACTCAAAGACAGCAGAGGGATATAATGTCCAGCAAAGTATCCGACCCACAGCAGGCATAAGTAAATATTTATTGAATGAATATTGAATATACGAGTACTGATTAACTTAAAAAGCAAGGCTTTATGTTCACATATGATATGGGTTAAACAAATGATTGACAGAATCCTCTTGGGCAATGATTTAAAATTCTTCTAAGATTTTCTTATTCTCTAAAAGCCATGTTAGGAATGTCTTTTTCTCTGTTTGGTAGCTCTAATGTGTTATGCTTGTCAAAACATCAGTTTCTTCGCTGTGTCAGTGACTTTTAAAAGAGGACAAAATTGAAACTTGATTCAGTACACCATAATGGTGTTGATGATAGGGACAAAAGAGATCCAGGAAAGCTGTTCTCCTTGACCTTTTTTGGCAGGCTTTTCAGTTAAGAGGTAGTCAGTATGGGAACCAATGTTATCTAAGAGATCATATAGTCAGGGGCAGCAGAACCTACACTGTTCATAGATACATTATACTGACATGGAGTGGGGGCTTCAAATTCTAATTTAATTTGTCCTGGAATTCAACATTAGTCCTGGAGAGTTAGATTAAAAAAGCTAAGTGAAAATTTTAAAAATATAACACAAACTGAGTGATGATACAAGTATTTCAAGATCTAATTGAATATATAATTCAAAAGAGTTATTACTAGATGCCATTCTTTTCAATAGGTAGTATAGGTCGGCAGTTATGGCTTTAGGTAAATGAGATGTAATAAAATCATAATTCCATAATTCCAAAATGATAATTCCATAAATTATAAATATGCTGCTATTTACACACTGTAATAAACAATAATGATAAAATGAAATAATGCAAAAAATAGGATTTTAAAATTATATGACACCGTGTATGCTTGTCTTTTAAAAAGTAGCGCTTAGCTGTGTTATCACACTCCATTGTGGATATGATAAATAATGTTGTAATAATTACAGTTAAATTCTTGAACTGTGTAAATATTTTAATTTGTTTTTATTGTAGTACTTCTAAAGTGTTCCATATAATAACCCCACTTGCTGTCATGTACATTTCTATGAAATTTTTCTGATGGGAGAGAAAAAGAGAGAGAACAAGAGATTGGTATAACCTGTGGTCATTTTTACCTCTTTGACATCTTGTAATCTGGTCAATTCATAGGACTATTTCATTCATGGATGCAAATATTTGTTATGTGTATTGTAATGGAAAAAAGTTTAAAGGCTTTCTGATGCTTTATGTACTCATTATTTCTATACTATTCTACTCAGCCAAGAAGTGGATAGTACCTAGTTAATTTGGACTCACTGGCAAGTCAGTTCAAGGTTTATCAGCTTCTTTTCTTTTTTTTTTTTTTAAGATTTTATTTATTTATTTGTTTGACTGAGAGAGAGACAGTGAGAGAGGGAACTCAAGCAGGGGAAGCGGGAGAGGGAGAAGCCGGTTTCGCGCTGAGCAAGAGCCCACTGTGGGGTTTGATGTGGGGCTGGATCCCAGGACTCTGGGATCATGACATGAGCCAAAGGCAGACACTCAACAACTGAGCACTCAGGCACCCCAGTTTATCAGCTTCTTTATGTCAGTGCTACATTCCTCCTGAAATCACTTCCTTTCCTCTTGAACATTGCCAGCTTCTCTTAAGGTGAGCCAGTTGTGAGCCTGAATCCAAATTATCATAGCACTCATTGCTCTTTAATGACTATCTTGGTTACTATTAAAACACAAATGTTATGAATTAACCTGAGACTTTTAAAAAATTATTTGCTCCATTCTAAATTCTTCCAGCGCTGTCAACCACTTTTTAAATCAGTGTGGTGAGCATTTGAGGTAAACACTATTATACTTATTTTTAGTTGAAAAAACTGAAATTTAGATTTATCCAAGGTCACAAACAACTAACAAACTTGGTATTGAAATTCATTTCTAAGTGGATTATAGAGGCCAAGCTCTTTTCAAAAAAACACAATATCAGGAATAAAATGTCCTTTGAATTTTTCTCTCAGATTACTTCTTGAGAGAGCTTTTCTCCTATGGTCAGAAATAAGACAAGGCTGTCCACTCTCATCTCCTTTATTCAACATAGTACTGGCAATCCTAGCCACAGCAATCAGAAAATAAAGAGGAATAAAAGGAACCCAAATTGGTAAGGAAGTGGTAAAACTTTCACTATTTGCAGATGACATGATACTATATATAAGAAACCCTGAAGAATCTGCCAAGCAACTACTGGGAATGATAAATGAATTCAATAAGATTGCAGATACAAAATCAGTCTACAAAAATCCATTGCATTTCTCCAAGCTGAAAAAGAAACAACAGAAAGAGAAAGTAAGAAAACTATCTCACTTATAGTTGCACCAAAAATAATAAATTAATTAAGAATAAACTTAACCAAGGAGGTGAAAGGTCTCTACTCTGAAAACTAAAATACACTGATGAAATAAATTGAAGATAACACAAACAAATGGAAAGACATGCCCATGCTCATGGATTGGAAGAAAAAATATTATTAAAACTTCTATGCTACCCAAAGCAATCTATAACTTTAATGCAATCCCCATCAAAATACCAACAGCATTGGGGCACCTGGGTAGCCCATTTGGTTAGGCATCCTACTCTTGATCTCAGCTCAGGTCTTTTTCTCAGGGTTATGAGGTCACACCCTGTTTGGGTCTCAATCCCCAGTGTGGAGCCTACTTAAGACAACAAAACAACATTTTTCAGAGAACTAGAACAAACAGAAAAAAATCCTAAAATTTCTGTGGAGCCAAAGAAGACCCTGAATAGCCAAAGCAATCTTGAAAATGAAAAATAGGGGGCGCCTGGGTGGCTCAGTGGGTTAAAGCCTCTGCCTTTAGCTCAGGTCATGATCTCAGGATCCTGGGATCAAGTCCCGCATTGGGCTCTCAGCTCGGCAGGGAGCCTGCTTCCTCCTCTCTCTCTCTCTGCTTGTCTCTCTGCCTACTTGCGATCTCTCTGTGTCAAATAAATAAATAAAATCTTAAAAAAAAAAATAAAGCAGGATGTATCACATTTCCAGATTTTATATTACATTACAAAGCTTGGTAATCAAAACAGTATGGTACTGGCACAAAGATAGACATATAGATCAATGGAACAGAATAGAAAGCCCAGAAATAAACTCACAACTATATGGTCAATTAATCTTCAACAAAGGAGGCAAGAATATGCAACATTAAAAAGATAGTCACTTCAACAAATGGTGTTGGAAAAACTGGAAGCAACATGCAAAGGAATGAAACTAGACCACATTCTTACACCATACCCCAAAATAAACTCAAAATGAGTTAAAAACCTAAATATGAAACCTGAAACCAGAAAAATTCTAGAAGAAAGCACAGGCAGTGACTTCTCTGATATTGGTCGTGGCAACCTTCTTCTAGATATGTCTCCTGAAGCAAGGGAAATAAAAGCTAAAATAAACTATTGAGATTGAATCAAAATAAAAAAAAATTCTGCTTAACAAAGGAAACAGTCAACAAAACTAAAAGACAACCTATAAAATGGGAGAAGATACTTGCAAATGACATATCTAATCAAGGGTTAATATCCAAAATATATAAAGAACTTATAAAACCCAAGACCAAAAAACCCCACAAATAATCCAATTAAAAAATGAGTAGGAAACATGAACAGACATTTCTCCAAAGAAGACATACAGTTGGCCAACAGATACATGAAAAGATGTTTAACATCACTTATCATCAGGAAAATTCAAATCAAAACAGCAATGAGATATCACCTCACATCTGTCAGAATGGCTAAAATAAAAAGTATAATAAAGAACAACTATTGGTGGAGTTGGAAAGAGCAACTGTGGAGAAAAAAGAACTATAGTGCCCTGTTGGTGATAATGCATATGGTATCATGACTGTGGAAGACAGTATGGAGGTTCCTCAAAAAATTAAAAATAGAACTACCATATCATCTAGTGATCACACTATTGAATATTTACCCAAAGAATACAAAAACACTGAATTGAGAAGATATATGCACCCCTATGTTTATTGAAGTGTTATTTACAATAGCCTAATTATGGATACAGCCCAAGTGTCTATTGATAGATGAATAGATAAAGAAGGGTTGGCTTATATATATATAATGGGATACTATTCAGCCATAAAGAAATGAAATCTTGTCATTTGCAATATGGATGGATCTAGAAAGTATAATGCTAAGTGAAATAAGTCAGAGAAAGATAAATACCATATGATTTCACTCATATTTGAAATTTGAAAAGCAAAACAAATAAAAGGGAAAAAAAGAGATAAACCAAAGAAGAGACTTTAACTGTAGAGAACAAACAGAGGGTTACCAGAGGGTATGTTGGTTGGGACAGTGGGTAAAATAGGTGAAAGGGATTAGGAGTATCCCTTATCCTGATGAGCACTGGGTAGTATATGGAATTTTGAATCACTAATTGTATACCTGGAACCAATATAACACTGTATATTAACTACACTGGATTAAAAATAAAATTAAAAAATAAAAACTATAAAAATGGAACTATGAATCTTGAGAATTTTCTGTTCATTAAGAGTGAATAAAAACAGGGGCGCCTGGGTGGCTCAGTGGGTTAAGCCGCTGCCTTTGGCTCAGGTCATGATCTCTGGGTCCTGGGATTGAGTCCTGCATCGGGCTCTCTGCTCAGCAGGGAGCCTGCTTCCCTCTCTCTCTCTCTGCCTGCCTCTCTGTCTACTGTGATCTCTCTCTGTCAAATAAATAAATAAAATCTTTAAAAAAAAAAAAAGAGTGAATAAAAACATCCAGAAAGTTCTGGATTACTCATGGTATCCTTGTGTCTCTTCTTTTCTCACATACCTGTAAGATCTATAACTTGCTGCTTTATCTGTCAGACCCAAAATGTATTACTCATAATGGAGACTTTTTTTTTTAATCTAGTAGAATGTGACAGCTTTTAGACTGGTTGTAACTGACAAATATTAACAAACTAAAAATGTTTAATTATTTTTTTCTTCTCCCTCTCTATATTGTCCTGAACATTATTCAATCTTATATTATGAAGCAGTTCAAAATGAAAAACTGCTAACTTATTTATTTTCACCTGCAGTCAGTTATTTTACTTCACAATCTAGAGTGTGCTAAGAAATAAAGTAGGTTCACACTCTTCAAAAGAACTATAAACAGAACTACATTATATATCTGTTAACTCCTTCACAGATATTAAACTGATCCAACATTATACCTGCAGTGGTTGTAAGAGGATATTACTTGCTAGAAATCTAGAAAAAAGTCACAAAGAGATCAATAGAAACTCTTTAAAGAATTGTGTGGGTATTTTATTTTTATTACCTAAAGATACAGATTTAGTAAGGGTTTACTTCTTTTTGGCAAAAAAAAAAAAAAAAAAAAAAAAAAAAGGAGTGGTTAAAAAAAAAGACAATTTATAAAGTCCTCAAAACAAGTCTGAGCAAATCCTGAACAAACCATAGCTAGTCTACTTAAAAACATCTTATGTTTAGGGATGCCTGGGTGGCTCAGTGGGTTAAAGCTTCTGCCTTCGGCTCAGGTCATGATCCCAGGGTCCTGTGATCCAGCTCAGCGGGGAGCCTGCTTCCTTTCCTTCCTCTCTGCCTGCCTCTCTGCCTACCTGTGATCTCTGCCTGTCAAATAAATAAATTAAATATTTAAAAAAGGGCGCCTGGGTGGCTCAGTGGGTTAAAGCCTCTGCTTTCCGCTCAGGTCATGATCCCAGAGTCCTGGGATCAAGCCCCGCATCGGGCTCTCTGCTCTGCAGAGAGCCTGCTTCCTCCTCTCTCTCCCTGCCTGCCTCTCTTGCCTGCTTGTAATCTCTGTCTGTCAAATAAATAAAAAAAATCTTAAAAAAAAATCTTGTGTTTAGAAATCAGGAGACCATTCTAATAAAATGTAAAAAGTTAAAAATTTTGTTCCATTTAACTTTATTTCCATAATTTGTCAAATTAATTCAACAAATTTTAAATTTCTTTGTGTGTGGATATGCCCAAATGTCAATTATCTGATTTTTATTTTAATGATGGGCAATAAATCTAATCACCTAAATCTCTTGAGGTTAAAGTCATTAATATAATTTCTCTTATGAAAGAAGCATTTTTCTTTAGTTTTAATTTATAATTTCAATTTAATTTATGATGTTTTTATTGTGAATAGAGAAAAAATCCAAAACAAACATATTCAGAAAAAAAACTACAACATTTAGACTTATTGCCTTAAAGTTCTTCTGCTTTCAGTCTTGTTCAACTTTAAGACAAAACCAACCCTCATAAAGAAAAAGTTAAAAAATCTCTTGCTGGGGCACCTGGGTGGCTCAGTGGGTTAAAGACTCTGCCTTTGGCTCAGGTCATGATCCCAGAGTCCTGGGATCAAGCCCCACATCAGGCTCTCTGCTCAGCAGGGAGCCTGCTTCCTTCTCTCTCTGCCTGCCTCTTTGCCTGCTTGTGATCTCTGTCTGTCAAATAAATAAATAAATAAAATATTAAAAAAAATCTCTTGCTTTTTATATGTAATCTTCACTAACTACGAATGTAGGAATTATATTAGAAATCATCCAATATTTCCCTTGTCTTTGTACATAGAAATTCATATTTTAAAAAACACCATGTATACTTAAAACTTTAAAAAATAACTTGAGCTTGAAAATTTTAAATTAAAAATTTATTATGTCATTATGTCATTAAATAAATTATCCCTTTATTTGTTTAAAAGAATACTGCCAAGAAAGTGGGGGGGGGAAACTAGCACACATCACTGTTACTGGTAGACTGACCACAGTTCTAGTGGACTGATTATAATACAATGAACAACAGTCACATTTCTATTATAGGCAACAAAAAGATTGGTTAACTAAAATATACTTATGGAATAATATTTTCATCTATAAAGACAAGGAAGCAAAGAAATAATTGCTCATCCAAACCTATAATTTTGAATTTATTTTCATTATATGACCCTTGCAGAAAATGTGTTACAGGATATCACAAAGTCCCATCAAGCCATTTCAAATGATTTAGTTTTTTTATTGACTAGTGTTAAGGTAGGAAAGAATTATAAGACATTGTAAACTGGGGCACCTGGGTGGCTCAGTCAATTAGTGTCTGTTCCACTCAGATCATCATCCCAGGGTTCTGGGATCAGGCTGCAGTGTGGTGAGTCTGCTTCTTCCTCTCCCTCAGACCCTCCCCTCTGCTCATCCTCTTGTTCTCTCTCCCTCAAATAAATAAATTTTAAAAAAATTTAAAACACTTTAAAAGGTAATATACAAATAATACAAATAGAAGTAATTATCAGTAGAATATAACTGAATATGATAAAATCCTCCAAAATAACATTTTCTTGGTTTTCATTATATTCTCTTAATTTCATTAGCAAATAAGTTTTATTCTGTAAAATCTTAATCATGTTCAGTTCTCAGTGTGTGGAGTGAGGGTGTGTAATAAAGTGATTAAGCTCATTCTATCCTTTCTCACTGAATGCAATTATAAACCCTGGATGGGACATATATAGTAGATCTGGGGGACTCCAAAAAACAAAAGTAATACACACGTTGGAGAAGAAGATTAGAATTTGAAGTAACACCAAATCAACAGCAAATTCATCACTTCTTTCATTCAATATTCTCCAGCTTGAACACACTACAATAAGAAGCCAGAAGTGGGATGCCTGGGTGGCTCAGTGGGTTAAGCCTCTGCTTTTGGCTCAGGTCATGATCCCAGAGTCCTGGGATTGAGTCCCTCATCAGGTTCTCTACTCGGCAGGGATCCTGCTTCCTCCTCTCTCTCTCTCTCTCTCTCTCTCTGCCTACTTGTGATCTCTCTCTGTCAAATAAATAAATAAAATCTTTTTCAAAAAGAAAAAAAAAGAAGCCAGAGGTTGCTCTTGGTGCAAAGACATCTCTAGGAATGCCCTCTAGTTTTGGCTCAGGATGTGGTAAAAGGATTTCTTAACACTTAGGAAGAGTGCAGAATTCACCCTCCTCTCCCGTTAATTTAATTATTTTCTTCATTTTTCTCATGCTCCAGCTTCCAATTGCAATACATGGCTCCAAATATGACAGTGGAGTCATAGGAACAAAAACTCTGAGAGAGGTGAACCTTCCTCTTTGACTGGTGGAATTGTGTTCCAAAGAGTGTGGCTACAAACTCATTTGGCATTTTTTCTTTCTGTCTTCCAATGGTGGCTGGCTTCAGGTATGGTGAATTCATAGAACTATGCGACAGAGCTGGGTAAATAAAATTCCAGCTCTTCTCTCTGAGGAAAGTGAAGGGGATTCCCAAGGAACCTAAAATACCAAGGAAAGCACTAATGAAGGTAGAGCTCAGGCAATAAACTCCATAAAGTTGTCTATAAATTCCTGGGTGGAGTTTCAGCATACACATTCATGGATCTGATTCTAATCAGAAACCTAAGATATAAGAATCCTAAATATGAATGCATATATTTTCTTCAAAATATTTAAGACAAAAAACCTTCCAAAACTGAGAGAATATATAGATGGAAAAATCTTTAATTATAGATGGAGAAATCAATACTCCTCTCTTCGTTATCTATAAAACTAGAGGACAGGAAATCAAGGAGAATATAGAAGAATTGAGCAATATCACCAACCACCTGAAATGAATTGACATTTAAAAAAAGATAATGACCAAAACCAGAGAATGTGCATTCTTTTCAACATATAAGACATTCATCAAGAAAGACCATATCCTGCATCATAAAAAATAATAATTTTAAAAGAATAGAGTCAATATTTATTTCCCTGACCATAATAGAATTAAATTAGAAAAGAATAACAAGAAAGTAGTCAATAATTTGGAAATTAATCAACACACGTCTACATAATTTATACAGTTAAAGAGAAAAATCTCAAGGGAAATAAAGTATTTTAAACTAAATAAAAATGCAATATATCAGAATTTTGGGGTGCAATTAAAACAGTGCATAGAGAGAAATTTGTAATACTAAATGTTTAAATTAGAATAGATTTCAAATTAATAATCTAAGCATCTACTTGAAATAAAGGAGAAAAAATAAAATAAATCTAGATTATCAGAAGAGAGGAAATAATAAAGAGATCAATGAAATTTAAAACACTTACATTACCGAAAAAACAGTGAGACCAAAAGCTGCTTCTTTGAAAAGATCAATATAATTGATATGCTTTTAGCAAGATTAAGAAAGAAAAAAGAGAAGACACAAATCACCAATACCAGCGATGAAAGGAGTGTCACAATAGTTTGAAAAGATATTTAAAGGATAACAAAGGATATGTAAACTCTAAACATGTGCATTTGGCAACTCAGATGAAATGAACCCATGCCTTATCAGGCACAGTTGAATAAAATGCACTCATTATAAAATAAAAAGAGAAATTCTATAGCTATTATAGAAATTTAATTCATAAAATTCTTCCTAAAAAGAAATCACCAGTTCTTATTTCACTGGCAAAATCAACCACCTACTTCAAGAAGACGTCATTTCTATGCCACATTATCCATTAGGGAGCATGCAAATTAAGACCATGATAAGACAAATTACATATATGTTAAATTAAATGAAATAAAAAATACTAAACATACCAAATACTGGAGAGGATGCTGAACAAATAAATTTATCGCCCATTACTGAAGCGAATGCAAAATGGTACAGCCACTCTGGAAAACAGTTTGGCAGTTGTTTAAATATACGTTTACTATGTGACTCTGCCACATTACCCCTATTTAATCTAAAGGAATAAAAGCTTATGACCCTAAAAAAACTGTACATGAATGTCTGTAGTAGCCCTATTGTAATTATACCAAACTAAGCAATTAAAAATAAAAACAAAAATTCAACATATATTGATACATACAACAACTTAAATAGCCTAAAAAGCATTATGCCTGATGGGAGAAGTCTGTCTCAAATGCTTGCATGATATATGAATATGATTTCATTTGATTTGATTATATGACACCCATGAATAAAACTATAGTGATGGAGAAAATATCACTGGGTTATGTGTGACCACAAATGGATACACAGAGTAGTTTGAGCAGTTATGAAGTCATTTGATATCCTGATTTTGGAGTTGTAGCAAAAAAGAGTGAATTTAACTGTATAAAAACTAAAAATATAAAATTAAAAGAAAACCAGTACCTACAAGTTACCACCTACTGGAAACATATTTTTGAAAAATACAAAACAAAACAAAACACCTATTATTTTAGAGCTGCTTTATATTAATCAGGACTTAAGGTACAAATAAAAGTGGCTAATTTTCTATTATTTTTCATAAGCTGATACATATGGATCACTATAGAAATTATTGCAGATAAATCTCAAATTGATATTTGAGAAGTAATACCAATATTTAGTCCATACTAAAGAAGGAGGATTCTGGATTGCTGTTTTTCTCAGCGTCTTTCTTCCCCATATCCTGACTTATTAGCCCCAATTCAATATTTAGATGTTTTATCAGTAGGTCTTATAGTTTGATTCTATCTCTTTCGTGATCTGAGACTGCTTCTTACCAAGACCATGGAGTTTATTCACAGGATCTTTTTTAAAAGACAAAGAAAATATCAGTTGAATGGCTCACTTTTATGAGTATTATAGCAAGGAATAATTGAATGAATAAAAGTTCCAGTCTGGTTCTTTGATGTGGGCCCAACTAAGATTATTCCAATATCTCTTAGTATGAATATATAACTAACATGCCAAGGGACTACAATCAAAATGACTATCTCTGTTTATAATTATTAGAGGACAATTTTGTATCAATAATATGTAGAAAAAATAAAATAATGTAATTATTAACATAATGATTTCATTTAAATAGAGAGAACCTCTTAGTTTGTCTTTTTCCATGAAACTATTTTTTTTTTCTTCAAACAATTCTCATCTTGGCAGACCTCTGTTTCTTGACTTCTATTCAAAAAGGATGCTGAAAAACGAAAAGTATGGGTGCTGAATTCCGAAGAAAGTAAATATATGGGTACTGCTTTTTCTCGATTTCCCCATGGATCAATTTTTTATTCTTTTTTTAAAGATTTTATTTATTTATTTGACAGATCACAAGTAGGCAGAAAGGCAGGCAGAGAGAGAGAAGGGAGGAAGCAGACTCCCTGCTGAGCAGAGAGCCTGATGCAGGGCTCCATCCCAGAACCCTGAGATCATGACCTGAGCTGAAGGCAGAGGCTTTAACCCACTGAGCCACCCAGGAGCCCCAATTTTCTATTCTTTTATGCCCACTTTGGAGGTCAAAAATTCTAATCTTCAATCCCGACTTTCACTCTTGGTTCCCATTTACTCTACTCAATAGAAGGTACCGTTAGGACATCACCAAGAGAAAAGAAAGAACATTTAGTTTTTATTGCCTCCCCCCACCTGTTCACTGGCCATGGTTTGATGGTGTTAGTGTCCCTTTACTTATAGCCAGAGCTCCTAAGATTATACCTTTGCCCAGTTCTAGTTCTATTAGTCCATCTTCTTACCCCTATAAACCTAGAGATGTTGATGGTTTCATCAACCTAGAAGATAGAGATGGTTGATGGACTAAGAACAGAGGGACTGTTCTTAGTCCCTGTGTACTTTGTAATATCTTATTTATTCTCTTATTCTTGGCTGCACTGTAGAAATGTTTGTTTGGTTGGTTTATATTCACTTTAATTAACACTTTGAATGTGCTGTTTCCTGTCTGAATATAGACTGATGCAGGCCATCATCTCTACTGTTTAATGATTTCTTCCTTCATGCTTCAAAACTACATTATTTTAAGGAAAGTATTTAAAATATTTAAATGAAACATTTAATATAGGAATATGTGTCATTTACTTGTGAATATACCTCTATACTATTATTTGGTATCCCAAATCTACTTCATGGGAAAATTATTGCAACAAATCTTGAAATAAAGATACTTCTAAGCAGCAAGAAGTGACTTTACATGAGTTGCCAACATTTTCTTTTGCACTGGGGTAGAATTGACCTTTTCTCAAACCTTTCTCTAATGGATGACATTATGAAGAAAGGCATCTTCAGCCTCAAAGGGCACTGATGGGTCTGGGCTTTATTCAAAGAGTATAGAATCCAAGATGAAAGTAAACCTGGCACTTTTACCTGAGTCAACTGGGGGAAGATGTCAATTAATCTCATGGATAATAATGGGAAAAAGTCCCACAGTCATTTCCTAGAATTAACGAGAAAATAGCATGAGGCACAAGTTCCTCCCTTTTTTATATTGCTTAATTGGCTTACACATTTGCTCAGGGGACTTAAAAAAAGAAACTTGGCAATAGATATATGACCACATCAAAAAGTTGGAGTTAGCACTGTGTATTCTTCTTGAGAGCTACAGCTGGCAAAAGTACTGGGTTTATTTTAATGCAATTAGTTGGAGCCCAACAACAAAATTAAAAAATAAATAAACTTCCTTTATATCTTTCCAGTTTTCTGTGTTCTCCTGCTAATGAACCTCAAACACTACCACTACCCTCAGGGTAATAACATAAATGTTTAATTTATGTTATTAATTAAACAGCTTAATTTAAATAACATTTAAATTCTGTATGAGGCCTATAATAATATTTCTAGGAGTGTGACCTTAATGTGATTTTTCAATGTGTTTTCTTATTTAAATGGCACCCATTTACTAAGGAAAATATATAATATGGTATTGATGCTGAGCTCTTCAGTAGAAATCAGGTATAAAGTTGCAGAGAAAGCAATATAATAGAATGTGGCAAATATGTAAATTTATATTCCTAGTATATATGTTCAAACAGTGTTTCTTTTAACTATTCTGTTAGTATTATATTTATTTCATTATGAGTATATTCAGGTATATTAGTAAAAAATAGGCAAGAATTTTAAAAATTATCAACAAATTCTCTTTAATGGCTAAAGTTTCTCTGCTGTATATCTAACCAAGCTAATTAAACTCATAACTATGAGACTGGAATAGTAATATTACTGGTTGAGTTCTCTGCTGATGTGATGAAAAGGTTCTATGAGAGACTAACCTTCAGATATCAAGCTGGGGGACAGCCTTTCAAAGAAATGGTAAGGATAGGCTTTGAGAGAGAGAGACAACACTAGAATGAAAGTTCAACATGCCCCAAAGGATTTTGCAGTGCATGATGACTGGAGGCCTAAAAGCTAATAAAAGATAAACTTTCCCCAAAGTGCTGTCAAAAAGAAAAAAAAAAAAAGGTGACTAAGAAATAGCCCCAAGAAAGAAAACTTGGGCAAGCTCTCTTTTTATAGCAATATAGAGGAAAGATTAGAATGAAGATACATTCAGCTATCATACAATTTTCTGCCTTTTAAAATGCATTTCCTAGAACTGACCTTTACGAAGTTTATTTCTAGTTTCTGGCAAAGTAGAAGAATGAAAGATCACTGATAGAGCTATCTTAATCCTTTAGTCTTTTGTGAAGAAAGGAATAATCGAAAAGGTTTTTCTCTACCATATTTGGAAAAGAAGCTTTTTATGAAACTCTAGAGAATAAGAGGGTGGGTCAGCTGAGGATTGGATTATTATTTCAGTACTTTCAGGACAAGCTAAGCCTAAGAAGGAACAGGCTGCTGGCCTGTCTCACCCATATACATAATAGTAACAATCAACCTCCAGCTTAGTGGGCAGGAGGCATAGATGGGATGGAGAACATTTCCCGGATTGCAAACCCGGGAAGAGAAGAATTGTGCTGTAAGAATGCAGGAACAGACAGGACTTTAGGAAAAGCTGCATTAGAATTGAGTGAGTGAGGCCAGTGTGGCACTCTCAGATTACTGAAAATCAACATTAAGAAATGGTGGGGAGCCAGGCCAGCCTCATGGTTATGTGACCTGTACAGACACACAAGACCCCATGCTGAGAAGGGCCCCATGCTTGCTCTACTGGTCTGCTCTCACTGTCTTGCAGTTCTTAATATTCTTTGAACAAGAGGTCCTACATTTCTTATTTTGCACATGGCTCTACAAATAATGAGATTCTGTGAGGGAGGAGTTGTAAGCTTTTGTCAGTTTCTCATTTGCTAAGCATCTCCAACAGTTTTAAGAGGTTATTCCTTCTCTTCTCCAAAGCAGGCTTCTCTGAACCCCAGAAAATTGGGAGAATGTGCCCCAAAACATCTACTCACATCTGTCTCCTCTATACTTCACTCAGAGCTCAAACATCTACTTAATGCCGCACTGCCCAGAGATACATTGGAAGATATACTCTCTAAACACAACTAAACCCTAAGACCTAAGTTATTTGCCTTTTCTTTATCACATTCCAGTGAGTTTGTGATGAGAATTGGATAAATCACAACATCTTCAGTGGAAAGTTCCATTCCTTTTAAAGCTAAATGAGAGAAGGCAGCCAATAAGAAACTATTGATCCCTATGAGCTGTTCAGTAGTTTAGTAAGTGCTATCTCTACCTGTTTATTCTCTTTTTACTGTGGCTTTTTTCCCATGAATTTTTTATGGATCCACAAAGATCCCAATTGCAAGGAGACAGTTAGCACATTGGTTAGGAAAATGAACCCTAAGCTAGATGATTTAAGTACAATTCCTTGAGTTAGCACTTCCTAACTCTGTAACTTTGAGGAAATACTCTCTTTGTGCCTCAGTTTCACCAGGGTCAGAGTAAATATTAGTACCTATTTTGCAAGTTTATTATGAGAACTGAATGCCTTAATACAGTAACTGTATTAAGAAAATGTAAGTTTTATCTGCTTTTATTATTCTGTTATAGAAATTTCAAATAGAAGCTTTATGTGTTCTTGATGTGCAAGAACATGTGAAAATATGCCCACCCATAAAAAAACCAACTTCCAATGATGAAAATTAGAGTTCGGAAACATGACGATTCTTAGCAGCTTATTACAATACTAAGGACAACCCTATATCTTGAACTTATTAGTAGCTTCAGGCTCAGAAATTGAAGAGTTATAGTTTGACTATAAAGTTGATTCATAGGCCTCTGTAAGAGAAAAAAAAAAGTGTCTTTTTCACTCTGTGGCCTATAATTGATTATAATTACCAGTTTTCACAGGACTCTATTGGTAGGAGGGTCAAAGATTACAAAGAACTTTCCCATTGCTCAGTAGCTAATGGGACACAGCTGCAACGGAAATAAAACAGTATAATTAAACTCTAGTCTCCTTTGTTCCTTTCTTTAAGCAACATAGTTACAATTTTCATGTCATCAAAGAACTAAAGAAGAAATCTTCATATACTATAGGGAGAAAAGTTCTTTTGTATGATAAAATCTTACTGATCTTGGACATTCTGGCTAGTTTTTACCATCCTCTTATTAATTAAAATCTGACCCTAGCTAACTGTTACTTGATTGGAAGATGTTCCCTACGTACCTTAATATTTAAAGAGACTGTGAAAAAGATAAAGAAGGAAAGGAAAATCTTAATATTACCACAGATATTCTCTTTTCCTCATTGTTTATCATGCAAATTGTATCTAGTTTCCATGTTTTTTATGATTTATAGAATGAAGGACAAAGGCCTATATATGTGCTAGTTTCTAAGTGTTGTCCTATTCTTATTCTTCTTAACTTTTTAAAGCTCTTCTCACATTAGGGAAATGTTTTTTCAGAAAATAAGATAAAATTACCTCACATATATTATTAGTGAAAACATGTAAACGCAAGCAAATTATTCAATGCCCCAGTAACCTTTCCAGGCATAACTTATCTTAAAGAAAAACTTTTCTTAAAGAAAAAAAAATCAGTTAACATCTAAAGTCTTATTTCCTACAGAGTTGGCTAGTTGAGAACAAATACTTTCTTTAATAAATTACAGTTGTTATTGAATGTTCACTTTATGACTTTTTTCCTAATTTTAATGGTAAAATATATCCATTGTACTAAATTTAGAAGTTCTCCACCTCAAAAAAGAAGAGAAAAAAAAAATCATTGACTCATTGACAATTAACCCACCTGAAAACCACTTCTATTATTGAATGCATTTCCTTACATACACACTTTCACATAAATATACACCTACAAAAGCACACTCACACACAAGGGTTTATAGTGGGTGTATCATTCATCTTGAGTGGGCCATGAATACCACTTAGCATTAGGCTGTATTTTCCTAGTTTGTCCACTTTCCCTCTCCTCTTACTGCGTATAAAATACCTGCTCTTCAAATCTCAAATTCTGCTCTTCTATATAAATATGGCTGCCTCTAAGTTGAGAAAATATAGAAGAGAGTTTCCATAGGCTGTAAGAACTACTACAGCTACCTCTATAACTAAACCTTATATTGTAAAATATGCTTTCTCTTATTAATATGAATTAAATAAATTAATTCATTGATTTGAATTAAATGTTTATGGTCCTAGCCCTGACCAAAAACTTCACTTATTTTTAAAATCCCATTTCAGGGCTCCTGGGTGGCTGAGAGTCTGACTTTTGGTTTTAGCTCAGGTCATGATCTCATGGGTTGTGGGATCAAGCCCTACGTGGGGCCCCCCCACTCAGCATGGAGTCTGCTTCAGGATTCTCTCTCTTCCTCTCCCTTACCCCACTTTCTCTCTCTATCTCTCAAATAAAAATAAATCTTAAAAAAATAAAATCCCATTTCCTCTTTCCTCTTGAAGATATTGCTCTTTCAATTCTTTCCTCTCTCCCCTGCATTATCAATATTTACTTCTGTGATGAACTACCCCAATTTAGTGTGAAAACATATTATTTTTTTTCCATCTTTAAAACAAACTAACTAAAACAAAACACTTCTCTTCATCCCAAATCACCTCACATTTACTTCTTTCTTTTACAGCAAAACTCCCAAAATTATGCCTGGACTTGCTTTATTTAGATTCAGTCTTGAAATTGTGTTTTCCACCCACTAAAGTGAGGCCTACTCCATTAAAACTGTTTAAAAACTGATGATCTCCATGTTGCTAAATCCTGCAGTTGTTAATTGTTTCTCCTCTTCTCGATCTTTTAGTAGCTTTTGCCTTAGATCTTTTCCTTTTTCTTCTTCACCTGCCCATTCATTCTCTTGGTGATTTCATCTAGCCTAAGGTTTCGAATATCATTTATGTAGTCACATGTCCCAAGCTTATATCTCTAGCCTGCATTTGTCCCTGAATTACAGATATGCGTATTAACTTCCTTTTCTACTAGTCTCATCTGGAGACCTTTTAGGTTCTACAAATGTAACATATTCAAAACTGAGTTCCATATAACTCCTATCATGCTTGATTATATCCACTATCTTCTCATCTTAGTTAGTGGAAACTTTATCATTCTTTTTGTAAGGCCCAAGTCCTCCTCTTTTATACTTCTCTTTATTCACAAGTCTGAAGCTCATTGGTTTTAGCTTCAACATCTATGCAGAATCTGATCAGCTCTCAACAACTCTACTATCCATGTCACCATTCTCTCTCCCTGGATCACTGCAATAAACTCCTAACTTTCTTGCCATCTGCCTTTGCCTTTCCAGATCAATGACTGTGTCAGTGGCCAAAATGACCTTAAATCAGATTATGTCATTCATCTGTTCAAAACCTTCCAAGGTTTTCTATCTCATTTAGAGTGAAAGCAAACTCTTTACAATGTCCTTCGAGGTCCTGCATTATCTGTTCATCTTCTTCCTGGCGTCATCTCTTAATAATCTCTAATGCTTATTCCATTTCAAACCATAAACACAGAAGGCTGGTGCTCGCCTCAGAGCCTTTGCAATTTAGACTAATTCTTCCTGGCATATTCTTCTCCTGGAGAAACATATGGTCCACATTCTCACAATCTCAAATTTTTACTCAAATGCTGTTTACTCCAAGATGTTTCCCTTATCTCTCTAATTAAAATTGTAACATTTTCTTTTCTTTCCCTGTCTCAGCATTATTTTCCTTGATAGTAATGAACATCATCTAACATGCTGTAGTGAATGGAGATTATTTGAGCAAGCTTTTGTATATAAAAGAAGAAAATGTGTATTGCAAATATAAATTTAATCTCGAACTCTGACTTGAATCTAGTATTAAAAACATATAGGGAGATGGTTGAACATGGGAGGTAGTTGAATATAAACTTGAAAAGAAGAGTTAAACTTGGATTAAAGGAATCTACAAGAATGTTATTTCATTTAGTAGTCACTAAGGCACAATTATATTTTGGAGAACAGAGATAAAGGAGACCTTCACTAATATGCTACTATAGGAATATGAGCACTTATTTCCACTAGTATATCAATAGTTACAAAATGACATAATGTATCATTCTTCCAGAAGTGATTTAAGGAAAATATTAGAAATGGACTAGGGGCAATATTTGAGCTATTTTTATGAGCCAAGGTGAGAAAGACAGTTTGAGAAAGAGGCTTTTTGACATTCTTCAAGTCATAAACCAATTGAAAAAAATGACAGAATAATTTAATTCTGATAGTAACAGAGAAAGGGAGCAGGGTTTTCTCCTCTGAGTATAGAATAGAGTACCAAATCACTTACAGTTCATCTTTGCACTTATGCCCTTATATGTGAATTACTCTAAATGTGGTGAGTTGATCAAGCACTAATTCCAGAGGTATGGAAGCACACTACAAATTCTGTAAGCACAACGCCATGTTTAGCACCACTCACCATTGATGTGATTTGCTTTATAGATGTCAGCAGAACCAATTTTCATAATCTGTATATTTCTTCTTGCTTATACAGATTGACAACTTGCTTATCCCTACCAGCTTGTCTGAGTTATTCTTCCCATTTGTAGCCATGACTTCTGCAAAGGGTAAATCAACTCTGAGTAGCTGATATAAATAATCTATTTCACTAAAGTGAAATTGAGGAAATGAGGTAGGTAGTGAAGGGATTGGGGCTCTTACACTTAGCATTCTGCCATTAGACTTAGATTTTGTGTCAAAGCATCAAGTCTTAACAAAGGCCATAGGGCAAATAATCATAGAATATTCAATTTAAAGGGGTTTTAAAGATCATCTACTCCAGCATTTCATTTGAGACCAGAGATGTGAAATGATGGTCAAGGTGAGTGATGACTTGGATGCTTAAAGGGTGGAACTGAAAAACAATGGTTTATTTCTATTCAGATCCTTTTTTTTTTTTTTACCCAACCAGATCTATCTTTGAGATCCATAAAGTTTTTCTGGAAAGGCTTGATATATTTTTGTAGTATCAGAATAAATAGTGGGTATAAATTAAGTAAAATATTCAGGTTTTAGGGACTGGTTTATTGCATTAGTTTTCTATTGGAATAACAAACCATTCCAAATCTTAGTGGCTTGCCAGAATAACAATTTTTTTTATTATATGTGCATCTGTGGTAACTGGGGCAAATCTGCTTCAGCATGGGGCCCAGGTGGGCTTTTTGGGAAATATATTGGTCTTTCCTATGTATCTCTTCATCCTTTTTGGACCAGAAAATATGAAGTACATATACCTCCCATGGCAGTACTTCTTACTTCATTTGTATTGTATCTCCCTTTCCCCTATTCTGCAGTTTAAGTTAATTTTAGAACTAAAATAAATAGATTTATAATGTAACTTTAGAAAATGCACGTATAACATGTTGCTTACTGAAAGACTAGTGACTGGGCATAAATTTTTAGAAATCTACACAAATTTTCATAGCATGTTGAGAGAATATTTTAATTTTCTACTAAATGTGTCTTTTATTCAGTATTTAAAAAGGAGGAGTGCCTACTTTCTAGGCCCTCATTTTTCTCCAATTTCATTTTTTACCTTTTTAAAATTTTCTCCTGAAGAAATTTAACCCTGCTGTGCTTACCTTCATCCTTCATCTAGTTTTCTCAGAAAGTTATTTACTAAATGGCTTAGTGCATAGAATTAATGAGTACAGAATTGTATTAAGCCTTCACATTAAAGTACAAAAACAATCTATTCTACAGCTGCAGTTTGCATACCAAAACCCAGCTGTTTGCACTAATCACCCACACTTCTGCTTGTAAGTCACGAATGGCTTATTTTAACACAAACCCATCAAAACAACTGAAAAAAGTATATATTCAATTGAAAATAGATTAAAACTACCACCTATGGAACCAGTTGACAGTGTATTTATAATTCCTGTGGTCATCCCTTGCAACTTGTAGTGGAAATTTCCTTCACTCTGAATGTAGGAGTAATTTTCTATACGAACCAGGGAGCATAATAAAAAGGGTTTGTGGCTGATACTGTCAATGCTCTGCACATATGCCCTTGAATCTGCAGAAAACTTTTATGCACAAGGAACACTGGGGCTTTTATTTCAGAAGCCAGCTTGAAAGTACTTTACCTTTACCCACAGAGACCTAGATTTGCCTGGAATTTACAGATTCTCTTTGATTAAAAGGGGCAACTTTTAATCAATACCCGAGGAGCAGAAGAGTATAAATAATCCATAGTTCTTCCTCTGTGCACACCATTTGGAGGTGATATCTACAGTGTTTCCACAGGTCTTCTCTCAAACTGAGCCAGTGTTAATTCTAGCAGGACTGTGTGTGATAATACAGGCTTACTTGTGCCCTTTTTTCCTGGTCCTACTTCCTTGTTCCTCAGTAAGAAAGACACCCTACAGATACCTTCTCAGGTCTACTTTCTAATTCTTCCTATCACATATTTGTCAACCCTGTAGCCCTTTCAGTTAATAATTCTTTTATTCCTTTAATAAAACCTATCTTTCTTACCTAGTTTTACTATAACTTGACCTAATTATTAGTTTAATAGCCAGGAAAACTGGATGCCAGATCTTGAGGAAGAAAATTACCAGTTTACAAGGCAAGTAGCAACCACTGAATCTTTCATATGGTCCTCAGTCTATCCTATCCTTGCTGTCCCATAGCAGTTCATTCTAACAGACCAAGAATGCTCTGGGATTCAATGTTCTATAGGGAATCTACTCAGATATCCCTATTCCAAATCTCAGAGTCCTACTTCTTCTTTATCTGGCCTGCAACTTGAGCACTGGGGATTTGCCAGGGTTCTCAAATATGTCTTTTTTGGAGTTCTGTAACTATAACCATCAAGCCTATGCTTGAGATTATTGATCTGGTTATAATAATTGACTGTAATTAGGATGACTGTTCTAAAATTTGGAAACATAATGGTTCATATTGAGAGTAAAGCAATACTGCTAGAAATGCCCTAGCAGAGTGTTATGGAATGGATATAAAGGTGGCATAAGAGATATAGCTATTTTCAGTGGATCAATTATGAAAGACCCAGTAACTCTAATGTCCTCCTCTGTTGTCTTTTTTCTCTAATAGGGTTCAGAAGACTCTATCATCTGTTATGAGAAGTTATGAGAATTACTCTGATGGTTGGGGAAGTTGGCATTGTGAAGGAGCTCTGTGTGAGCTGTCCTCCACAGATTAGAGTTAATGATAGAGGTTACATTTATGAAACAGGGATCTCTAGAGATAATGAGTGTAATGAGATTCCAGAACAGCACAGACTTAGTGGCAATATTAAACTTTTAGAGAAAAAGAACTGAATTACTATGACATATAAGACCTTAACCCCTAGGTAGTTTCAAGAAACAGAACCCATACATTAAAAGGAAATATAAATGTGTTTCAGAAAGGACCCTGTAACACCATGATGAGTATACATGGTAGTAATTCCTCTGATCTTTCCACAAAGAATTCTACGGCGATTTGTTGACACTGTTACCTTCCATGCGTTATCTTTACTAAAATAGATCAAGGGGACTTTTGGCATTTTGTATGCATATTGATAAAAAAATGTGTGTTCTCTTTAATACTCATTAGGAAAGAGAATCAGAAGTAGTTTGAATTCATGTGGAATGAACACCATTCATACTTAAAACTTTGCTTGGTATTACACTCTTATGCGGCCTTGTTCTTTTCCTAGTCCCAATTCTCCTCTTTCCTACTATCTTTCTTATTTTTTTTCCTAAGAACACTTTCTAATATTTCACCTTCATATGAATATTCATCTCAGAATCTGTTTCTGAGGAACCCAACTTAAGGCATGTCTCACTGCATTTAGGTATTTTTACAAATTGACCTAAATCAATTTTGAAAAATGTTGAGCAATTATGAATAAGTGAAAAATGAAAGAGATCAAACATTTTCCCATATATCATGGGATATTTCTGCTCACACAAAATGTATTCATTGTGGCTTTTTAATGGAAACTTCATGTTTTCCTTCTTCTTTTACCATATAAAATATCTTTAAATATAGTCCTTGGGAACCAAGGAAATATCTCCCAATGTACCATAACTTGAAGTTGATGGATGTTTCCTTTTCCCCCATGTATGCAAACACACAAACAAAAATTTAAATTATTTGTGAGTTCTTTTAGGAAGAAAAAACAATCCCCTAATTTAAGAGAGGCCATCTTTGCTTCATGCATGAGCTGGTAGTACATCCTAGAGAACTTCAGAGCTCATCAGGCTTCATTTGTCAGTCCAGATATTAGCTCTCTGAGAATTGTTAATTCTAAGACAAAAGTAAAAGACAATACAGAGGGGGAAATGAATGGCAATGGCATCCTTCTGGTCTACAACCATTATTCCTGTATTTGAGTAGGACTTCAAAGTTCATTAAAAGTTAACTGACTAGGCCTAAAACATCTTGAATGCCTCCAACAGAGTTTTGAGCAAAGGCTACTGGCCAGCAAGTGTTAAGACCTCAGTAAATGTAATAAGACCACCTTTCCTTCCTCATCTCTCCTCATCATTTCCTTCTGTGTTGGTTTCATACATCCCCCAAAATACCCTATTTCTGTTCATTTGACCTAGCAAAAAATATTACAAAGGAAGATAAAGCATTATATAAATGGCCTTGCATTTAGAGGACTTTATGAAGAGATAATTAAACCAGGTTTTTTTATGTAAAGCTATCATTTAGTTCAGAGTTTTCTCTCTCTCTCCTTGAAAATACTAACACTTTGTATATTATAACTGGGATTAACTGACATCACTCAACTGGGTGACTGATGGGCATTAAAATAAGGTAGAAGTTATCCTGCTTTCCAGAAGTGTCAGGAAAAGAAATTACAATTATTGTAAAGAAATTACAATAATTTTTGTATTACTATTGTAAAGAAATTTTTGTATTACTATTGTAAAGAAACTATTGTAAAGAAATTACAATAATTTTTGAAAACTAAAACAAGTTGTAAAAATTAGGCATTACCACATTGTGCCTGAATGTACTCTTGGTACTGTGTAATGACTTTGCTAGAATCCAAAGAATGCTTTTTTGAAAGAAGAGGCATGCTTTTTTTTACTCTTTCCCTTTTGTTTTATTAGCTTCTTATGAATCTCCAGATCCAGTACACAAATTTCCATATCCTTGTTAATGGAATTTGTGGATACATTTCTATCAAATCAGACCTCAAGCTTGCATAAAAGAGCTCATTCATTCCTTCTGTGACTTGATGGTTTCTTTTTTGGTTCAAAAAAGATGTGAAGATTTACCAGGATAGCAATGGGCGTACTAAATCCACATTAAAGCTGTTTCATCCTTTTTCTCATAAAGAGTTATTTTCTCAAAGAAAAGAAAATCCCAGTGTATTTCCAATTTTGATGCATTTGGATCACCCTTCATATTTTCTTGTGTTCAAAAGTAAGAAATACTGGTAAATGGGCATGTAGCTTTCTTTTTCTTTCTTTCTTTCTTTTTTTTTTTAAGATTTTATTCATTTATTTGACAGAGAGAGATCATGAGTAGGCAGAGAGGCAACAGAGAGAGGGGGGGAAGCAGGCTCCCCACTGAGCAGAAAGCAGGACTCGATCCCAGGACCCTAGGACACAACCTGAGCCGAAGGCAGAGGCTTAGCCCACTGAGCCACCCAGGTGCCCCAGCTTGTGGCTTTCTTGACAGTAGTAATGCTAGCTTCCTAGAACTATTTGTTGTTATTTCATTCCACTGTAGAACCTGGAAAAGAGAGGTTTCATGGTTTTTTTTTTTTTTTCTTTAGTTTGGGGGGTAATAGCAGAGAGAAAGTAAAAAACAAACAAAAATTCCTTTATTGGTTGCTGATACAACTTCAGCTACTGCCTTTATTTGACTATGTGTTTATTTTGTCATAACACAAAAAAGAAATAAACTTCTAATATTTAATCAAGTGATAGTAAATACTTAGATTGTGTATCATGAAATATTTACATTCAGACTTAGTTTAGTTTTTGCTTATGGTAAGGAATACTCCTTTGCATTCACTACCTTATTCTTATCACCTTGCGTAGAAGGTAGTTACATCCATACACCAAAAGTGTTTGTGGAAAGCATGCTAAGTAGTCATGAAGCACAAATAAGAAAGCAGCAGAGCATGTGATGCACTCAGCATCCCTGCCCCCAAAGCAATGCCCTGCTTCACTATGGAGTAGAGCCTCTGCTTCTACCACAAAATGAATAAAAATATCCAAGCAAAAACTCATCTTTGTTTTCCTGGCAGATTGCACAATTTATCTCCAATAACACACACATTCATCGTCACCAAAGCTCAGTGGAATAACTATGAGTATTTACTGAAGAGACCATGCAAAGCCATATGCTGTTGGTTGAAAGAATGTGGAAGAGAAACTAAAAACTGGCACAAATAATAAGACTGCAAAGTCAGCCACTTACAGTTAAGCAGCACTAGAAAATCATATATGCAATGAAAGTGGCTTATAGAGTCCGGATTTCCATGAGGCAGAAGTAGTTTGATAGTAGAGGATAGTAACTCCAGAATTTCTGTTACAAATCACAGGATTTTTAAAAAGAAGTTATTAAAGGGAAGTGTTAGCATAAGTAAGGCACTTTGTCATTATATTTGTCATTATAACATTTAGTATGGAGTCTCAGAAATTTAAAAGAAAATAGGAGTTTGGAGAGAAAAACTAAATGAATCTTAATCTCATTAGCTTTAAGAAGCCCTGGTGAGCCCACTACAAGGTCACATAGTAAAATAATACTCTACTTTATTTGTAGTGAATTTTGCAGTTTATAAGATACTTTTCTATGTAACTTTTCATTTGATTCTTTCAGTGGTTCTTATTAGGTACTTTATCCCCATTTTACATAAGACAAAATAAATTCACAGTGTTTGCACGATTTGTCCAAACATATAAATAAGTAAGTGGCAAAAAAAAGGACAGGAGTCATATCTCCTGACTTTTGCTCAGATTTGGCAAATGCACAGTAGCTGAGGTACAAAAAGAAAGCAAGACTGTTACAATCACAGACCTGTGCTTAATGCAAATCAGACTCTTTGAGGAACCAAGCTAAAAGGAAATGATTGAGGACACTATATAACATGCTAAGAGAAAACACAAATTTCCAAGACCTAATGTTGGGATTGGTAGCCCAGAGAACCAGATACAATGGAGAAGAAAAACCATAGCCTCAAGTAATACCATTGTTAGGAGACTAATTTTGCCTGTTCACTCATTAAAACATTACAACTTTTAATTGCCTTTGATCTTTGTTAATTTTAAACCAATTCCTATTTCTTTCAGAGTTTTAGACCAAATTATTTTAGAATAAATTAGAGGAGTCAAGAAATTCTCTTAGTGTCTTACACTTACACTTACGTTACTTTTTAAATCATGATCCTGCCAAATTCTTTGCACTTTTCACCATGTAACTTATTTATGATTAGTTGTCTATTACCTGTTCCTTCAACCATGATATAAACTCTATAAAGGTAAGGAATTTGTCCTTTTATTTTACTCATTTATTTATTTTTTCAGAGAGCAAAAATGAGAGCACAAGTGGAGGGAGGGGCAGAGGGAGAGGGACAGAGAGAATCTTAAACAAGCTCCCCACTGAATGGGAAGCTGCATGTGGAACTTGATCTCACCACATGACCTTAGCTGAAATCAAGAATCCGACATTTAACTGACTGCGTTTCTGTCATTTTGATTTTTAATCATTGCTAGAGCTTCAGCACCTAGAGGTGTGCCTGGTATGAAATAGGATCTCACCAAATATTTCTTTAATTTATTAACAAGTTTATAATACATTGGCCCTTGAACAACATGGAATTGAACTGAGTGGGTCCACTTGCACATGATTTTTTTCAATAAATACAGTACAATACTGTAAATGTATTTTCTCTTCTTTATGATTTTCTTAATAACATTTTCTTTTCTCTAGCTTACTTTATTATAAGAATATAGGACATAATACATATAACATGCAAAATATGTGTTAATAGGCATTGTTATTAGTAAGGCTTCTGGTCAACAGTAGGCTATGAGTTAAGTTTTGAAGAGTCAAAAGGTACACATGGATTTTCAACCTCACTGGGGTCAGGGTCCCTAAGCACCCTCTTCCCTCCACATTAGCCAGGGGTCAAGTATAGTTGAATTATTCTTTCTTTCTTTTTTTCTTTCTTTTTTTTTTAACTAGTCTTTCTTTTCTTTCTACATCTTCTTTTCTGTGGAATACTTAATAGTTTTGACTTTATACTCAGGATTTTCTTTCTCATTTTTCATTGCCTCAGTGTTAATTCATGATTAATTCTATTGCATTTTATTTGAAGTATCGTTTCCATTCCCACTGCCTACTTTTAGTCAAAATACATACCCCATTATAGCAGATTTCTTATTTCTTTCCCTATCTAACATTAATTTCTCTGATTATTCAATGCAGCCTGCAATTTATTTCCATATCACTATTCCTAGGGTGCCATTTTAACCAACCCACTCCACTTTTCAGGAATGACTATTGGCTTCTTATTTTTATCAGATGGATTATAACTGGGGAAAGAGAACATGCCATGCCTTATCACCTGCCAATGCACAACCTTTAAAACATTAGTTTACTTTCTTGATTTATCGACATAAGGATATATCAGTTTATCAGAATCAGAAGTACCACTAGCCAGGGGCAGAGTCAGCATAAATAGATCCTATTCTCCTCTAACCTCAAGACTCAAACAAAAATATATACAGCTTTTGATGACATTATTCACCCAATATAGAGTTTCATCAGACCTGAAGATTTTAGTTATTCTGTGACAACATGAAGCTTATATCATCTAACAGCTTGTCTAGTTCTTGAATGAAAGTTAAGTGCCAGCAACGTCAAATACATAGGATTTTCCTAGATTTGCTAAATAATATATCTGCTTTCAGCTTTTCTGCTCACGAAAAATATATTTTCCTGCAGTTCTATCCTCAATTCTGCTATAATGCCCTAGAATTGTAATGGTTTCATACTGAGTTTTATCCCAATAAATCCATTTCCACAGCATCTATTCCCTTGAAACTTGGTGGGTCATATATCTAGGTATCATTGATCCTGGGGTAAATGAGGCAATATGGTCTATTAGTTAAGTACTCAGACTCTCAAGTGAGACTGGTTACTAGTTAATAGCTGTGTAACTTCAAGCATACCTCACCACTTTCAAATCCAATTTCTCTATCCATAAAATGGTAATGATAATGACTCTATATTATAATACAGTTGTGTTCTTTTTAATTCATATTTATTCATTGAGATCAGTAGAACAACTTCCCTAACACCTTTTTTATTATGTATCCCCTTCCATCATTATATGACTGCTTTCTTATCGATCGTCAACAGTTTCAAAATGTGCCATCATCAAAAATCACTTTCTGACCATGATGGGACAATTAAAAAATAAAACCATTCCATAAACATGTTTGAGAACAGACAAAAATAAGATGTTTGAAACAACAATGATGTTCTTCTCCTGGCTCACATAAAAGATATCTCTGAGTTTTTTTGCTTTTTTTTTAGCTCTACTCTGTGTCTTCCACCTCTGAGATTTAAAATAAGAACACACACACACACACACACACACACACACACACACACGAACCCAATTAAATTTTCTCTCTTCCTAACTACCCAAATCACAGAAAGTCACATTTCACTGAACTCTCTCCCAAAACACCTAACACAAACCTAAACCCTATACCAAGTCCCTGTAAAGAACAAACAAACAAAAACCCCTCTTGTTTACATATGCCATGTTCCATATTATATACAGTCATCCTCGTTACAAGCAGTCATAAAACAAACTTTGTTTGACTACAGATATGGTTCTGATGTCTTTATCTTGGCAGCAACTAGAGTTTGAAAAAGAAATTACTTTTTTTTTTAATCCCGTTATGGCCCTGTAATCTAGAAAAACTCAGTATTCCACCTGAATAAGGAAAGTCCAGTTCTTCCTGACTGTTTCTCTCCTGTGTGTCTCTTTATTACTCACACAGAACACTTCACTTCTGACATCTCTGGTCACCAAAGTGTGATGCTTTTCTCATGCCAAGCAATTCTGTGCAATATCAGCTGGGTGTCCTACAATTTAACTCAACTCTGATGCTCTCTACTTGGATATCTCCTCCCCACCAATTTTAGATGCCAGTCATAAGCCCAGGTTACCACAAATGCTTATGACCACCAGGCTATAGATGGGAGGTTCTAATGACTCTTCCTTAAGTTCATTTAAATTGCTAGTGGAGCTCATAGAATTCAGGGAAACACATATATTTATCAGTTTATTAAAGGATACAGATAATAAGCCAGATTAGGGAGCACTTGGGTGGCTCAGTGGGTTAAAGACTCTGCCTTCGACTCAGGTCATGATCCCAGGGTCCTGGGATTGAGCCCTGCATTGGGCTCTCTGCCCAGTGGGAAACCTGTTTCCTCCAATCTCTCTCTCTGCCTGCCTCTCTTCCTACTTGTGATCTCTGTCTGTCAAATAAATAAAATCTTTAAAAAATAAATCCAGATTAAGAGATAAATAGGGCAAGGTCTGGGAAAATACTGAGCACAAGAGTTTCTGTCCCCATGGATCTGGGGTGCATCATCTCCTGATGTCAACGTGTTTGTCACTCTGGAGGACAGAGAGTGAGAATGAAAGCTGCAAGCTTCTAATCATAGCTTAGTCATTTTTTGTGACCAGCCCTCATCCACAGGCCATCCAGGAACTTATTCAGAGTTGTCTCAATAGAACAAAAGATGCTCCTAACGCTCTTACCATTAGGAATTTTTAATGGTTTTAGGAGCCCTGTGTCAGTGACAGGTCGAAGACAAGTATTAAAAGAAGGAATGCGAGGCACCTGGGTGGCTCAGTGGGTTAAAGCCTCTGCCTTCAGCTTAGGTCATGATCTCAAGGTCCTGGGATCGAGCCTCACATTGAGCTCTGCTCAGCAGGGAGCCTGCTTCCTCCTCTCTCTCTCTGCCTGCCTCTCTGCCTACTTGTGATCTCTGTCTGTCAAATAAATAAATAAATAAATCTTTAAAAAAAGAAAAGAAAAGAAGGAGTGCTCTTAGTGCTACTATCATTCAGGAAATTTTAAAGGTTTTAGGAGCTCTGTGTGAGTGGCCAGGGGAGGAAAACAATATATATTTTTCTATTTATACATCTCTATATATTATATATATTTATATATCTAAATATATTTTACTATTATCTCACAGGTCCCATATAATTAAACTGATCCTACTGAACACTAATTTTAACCCAACTTTTCCGTATTGTACATTCTCAAGTAGACATTGTGTGAGGGGGAGATTTAACACACAGATTTTAAAAACAGTGTTATTTTAAGATAAAACAAGTTAACAACAACACACTTTACATTAGAGCCAGGATCTTCCTTGCTGCAGAATCACACAGGAACAATAGACTCAATCAGAGGGGCAGAATTTTCTCAGTTCCACTCATCCCCTGCCACATTTAAAACCTCCAGACTGATCCAGTTTCTGCCTTATATGCGAAAAACTACCCAACCCTTTGGATTTTCAATTCCTTTGGAGATACTTGATAGCCTTTACTGTAGAGAGACCCACACAATTGAGTTTATTATCCACTATCCCTACCAGTCAGAAGGAGGTTAATGGTGCCATATTCCACTACATACTATTTCCCTACAAAACCTTCCTCAAAAACTCAGTATCTTAAAGGATTCTGTCAGCTGGACTCTAAGAGATAATCTCAGCTCACCATTCTCTCCTATAGCTTTCTGAGTCCCTTAAAACCAGGATATAGGAGTCATGGTTGTCATGCCAAACCCATTTCTGAAATCACCCGCAGAATGTCAGGTAGTCATGGATTAATAAGTAGAACGGTACTCACTCACATCCCTTAATTTTAGATGCTTCATCTGACTAGCCTGAGATAGAAAATCTTATCAGAAGTGTGGTAGCCACACAAGACAAAAACATATACATAGTTTTTGGTCCCTAGAATCTCTGACAAGGTCCCACATCTGAAACTAATTCTTGTATGTTACTGCTACTTTACACTCATGTTGCTTCAGTGGTCCTGAATATATCTTATGCTAACTAATGTGGGAATCTATACAAACATTAGATTCATATTATCATCAGGAAGATAAAACAGAATGTGTATAAACATTAGATTCATATTACCATCAGGAAGATAAAACAGAAGATACAATGCACACGTGTCCTTCAAAAATCATTTTTGTTATCATAAAAAGCAGTTTGCCTGAAGATTCTTATTATGTTATACACAAATCCTTATTATCCATAAATTTCATACTATTCTGTCTCCCATTTGGAGCCTTAATGTTATCACTTAAACAAGGGATGGACATATATCAATAACTACTTAATAACTGATTAATTAACTACTTTCTTTTTCTTATGAAATTTAAATATTTTTGAATGAGGAATTGATCAAAGATTTTGAGAAAACCTAAATAAATAATATTTTTAAAAAACAAGTAAAATTATATATTTTACTTATTATACTAGAAGTAAAATATTATATATTTAATTTCTTTTTTAAATAACATGGAAGTGCATTCTGCTTTAAGTATATTAGCATATTAGCCATCCTCTCTTCCTTTTTAACACCACCAGACAAAAATATCTTTCCGTTTAAAAAAAAAACCCAAATCAAAAAAAAAATTATATACTCACAAGTTTTTAACTTCCTTAACTAATGGTAATATAATGACATAGCAGCAAAGTAAGGAAAATCCTTAGAGCCCCCAGAATGACAAAAAAAGTACAAATGCAAAGCACTAACTGAAGTTTAAATTACGCTTGTAGCCTTTGTTTATCTGATCCTGAAGGTCCAGAACTGAGGTCTTCAAACTACATTATATGCATCCAGATTATAGTAAATCTTTCCAGTGGATATGGACACAGACTGCAGCTTTGAGGAAACCAGCCTCCATATTAACTTCTATCTGCATGTTTTTAAAAAATTCATCGGCCTGAAAATTTGCCTGTGGTCAAATTTCCCAGCAGGGTTTTCATTTCTAGTTTTCCTTTTTCCTTTTCCCTTTCTTATTATAATTCTCTCATTTTCAAAAATATATATATATATATATTTAAAAGCCAGAACTTTAATGTACCTGAAACTGAATGCATTCCATTTTCCAAACATGTAAACAAAACTTTTGAAGAGTTTATAAAAAGGAGAAAGGAAAGGGAAACAGGAAGGAAAAAAGAAAAGATCCAAAACAGAACAAATATTAAAAAAGAACAATCCAAAATAATCTTGTCTGCACGGTCTCTGTAATCAAAGAACTGCCTTGGCTGGTTCTTGTTCATGATTTCAAATAGAAGGTAGATATTTTTCCATTTTATCTCTGACATTGCAAAGTTATACCTTTGATTTAAAAAATGGAGCTATCAGAGCTAAGTTAACTTAGATATTTACTGAGACTTATAAAAGGAATTTTCATTAAATTTTGGCACTGAAAAATTCTCATGCATTTTTTTTAACTTGGGTGTAAGTTGGCTCACTATCACTGATCAACTGACTGCTTGCTTGCTTGTGCATACGTACTTTGTTTTGCATTAATCTAGCTGGAATTGCTGAGAATCCTACTATAAATAATGTATTTAACAACAATCACTAATTCATGTTCTGTAAGCTCTGATTTATTGGTGACCCATATAGTCTCTTACTATTTCCTGTTAATTTCTACTGAAACTTACTTTATTCTACCAATAAGTCATATTCATCTATGAGTACATGAATTAATTTTAAGAGACCTAGCCATCTCATTAAGTAATACATTTCCGGTAAAATTTCGTTTTTCATGTTTTAATCAATTGTGTACCATTAATAATTATGTAGTAATTTAATACAAAGGAACTTGGTTAGTGTTTAAAGCTTTAGAGGAATTGAAAAATCAATTTCAATTTATAAATATAATTTAGTTGAAGAGAATATGATAGGGCCACAAAAAGGTTCATACATAAAATATAGCTTTATAGGATAAATTTCTATGTAGGAGATGCCATGTAAATATGAGCTGGTAAACGAAGGCACAGGGTTGACTGAAAGGAATTCAGGGTATTCTTCCAGGACTGCTTGGATCATGAGTTGAGTAGGATTCTTTCCTTCTTTTCTCAGAAGCAGAGGCTATATCAGAAATGAGTTTTCGATGGGATTAGTATCTTTTCCATCCATTATAAGAGTCTACAATTCTGCCAGGAGATGAGCAGTTGGTATCCTAGATATCTTTTTTTTTTTTTTAAGATTTATTTATTTATCTGAGAGAGAGAGTGCCTGCACAAGTAGGGGGAAGGGCAGATGGAGAAAATCTCAAGTAGACTCCCTGCTGAGTGTGGGCCCAATGTGGGGGCTCCAACTCATGACTCTTGAGATCATGACCTTACTCAAAACCAAGAGTCAGAGGCTTAACTGATTGACCCTCCCACGTGCCCCTCAGATTTTTTGTAATGCCTTCATTTAAATACAGACTAACAGTTATGCACGTTATTTATGCAGCTCTTCACTTATAATGTTGCATTTTCCCTGTTAGGAGGAAAATGGGAGAGAATGTCCATCAACTGGAATACAATATACTTTGCATGTCCGGCACAGCACCCTGTCTTCGACTCAATTGGATAGTGGGTCTTCTGTTGCTGACTCTGGCCATGGTAGCTTCCACTAAATAAAATTTATTAACGCACAGCATAGATCATGGAATCTTTATACAACAGGTGGCGCTACACATGGGATCATCTTAGCATAGAAAATAACAGAACATTTATGAATGTTAAATATAACATTATAATATATTTATACATGAATGATGGTGGGTATTGACTCACATAGATTCCATTGAACATATTTAGAAGAGTGGAGTAACAGTTTTATTCTAAATTTTAATGTTAAAACACAATGGATTATGTGTTTTGTGACCATTCAAAATTTAGATTGAAAAATTTTAGATATAGATTTATATCTACATCAAATTCTTATCAAAATTCTTTTAGGAGGCATACAAGTGAAAGTAAAATTGCTGACCAATAATCCAGATATTTAATTGATCATGCAAGTCAGGAGGCACAGATATGGGAGCTTTAGAAACCCAGCAGAAAGCCAGAACCATTAAGGACCAGATGGTCTGTGAAGAGATGAATCCGGACAAAATAGGCACCAAAAAAGAAGACTCAAAGGGAACCTACCTGACCTAGTTTGTTGCTATGCACAAAGAGTTTATCTTTTCTTGAATTCATAACTGCAGACTACCTCGCTTGTAGTTTTTACTACCAAGGTAATCCCCAAATCTCCAAGCTGAGTATATTGCTGAAAGTGGTGTCAGGTTGGTGGTACTCTAGTCACCCACAAGAAGCAAACTGAAACACTCTATAGTGGAGAGGAGCACACTTTAAAACCAGTCACAAAGAATTTTATCTTACAAATCTCTAAGGAATGTGAACTTTCAATATGAAAGGGCAAGATACCAATATCAGATATTACTAGATGGCACTGTCCTGGTCCCACTTTTCATGTACACCATGAAAGCTAAGTTCACATTCATATATTTGCAATGTCCACTTTGAAAACTATTAGTTATCGACTACCACATAACAAACTGCCTGATAAATTCAGTGCTAAAAACAGCTTCTGTGAATGAGTAATCTGGGCATGGGTTAACTAGGGATTCTACTTCAGGTTCTCTCATAAGCTTAGGAAGTATCTGCTGGGCTCCACTTATCTTAGGGCTCAACTAGGGAAAAACTCATTTCCAAGTTCACACAATTATTGGCAAGACTCAGGACAATACCTTGCAGGAAACTGTTGAGCTGGAGGCCTCAGTCAAGACAGTGGTCTTGACCAGAACCTCCCATCACTTTCCTGTCACATGGATTTGTACAATATTGTAGCTTGTTTCTTCAATGCTTGCAAGCTAAGAAGGCAGTAGAGAGAGGAGGCCAGCAAGATAGATGTTACAGGCTCTCATAATTGAAAGAAAAAAGTGATATTCTATCACTTTTGCCATATTCTGTTTGTTAGAAGCAAGTCACTAAGCTAGCACACACTCAGGGGGAAAGGATTATATGAGGAATAAATAATGGATGCAGAGATCTTTGGGGGCCATCTTAAGATAGATCTACACAAACAAATTGACTACACAAACAAATTTACCAAATACATAAAGGATCAGGGAAATATGACCAAAAAGGGGGAAGAAAATCAATCAATCAAAACTGATCCAAAACAGAGGCAATAGCAGAGAAGGAGGAGGAAGAGCAGGAGATATCAAGGAATTCATTCTCAGGGTGCCTGGGTGGCTCAGTGGGTTAAGACTCTGCCTTCGGCTCAGGTCATGATCCCAGGGTCCTGGGATTGAACTCCACATTGGACTCTCTGCTCAGTGGGGAGCCTGGTCCCCTCCCCGCCAGCCTCTCTGCCTACTTGTGATCTCTGTCAAGTAAATAAATAAAATATTTTTTTAAAAAAGGGAATTCATTCTCTCTCTCCTTGCCAAAGAAGGACATTAAAAAGCTCTGTGAGGACACAGCATAAAATCAATTGTTTACAGGCCAAGAAGAGAGTTCTCCCTAGAAAGTGAATCAGCTGGAGTTCTTGATCTTGGACTCCCCAGCCCCCATAACTGTGAGAAATAAATTTCTACTGTTTAAGGCTCCCAGTCTATGGTGTCTTGCTATCTGGCAGGCCAAGCAGGATAAGACAGATGGAAAATAGGAACATCAAGACATGCTTAGCATTAATTTGTCATTAGGGAAATGAAAATTAGAACTGTGAGAGATAGAACATAATACCAAAATGGCTTAACTTAAAACACTGACCATACCAAGTGCAGAAAAGATTGGGGAATAATGACCTCTCATGTACTGGTGAGGGGGAACACAAATTATTACAACCACTTTTGTATACAGCTTGGAAACTGCTTAAAATGTCAACTATATGCCTAGGATATAATCCAGCCATTCCTCTTTTACTTTTTACTCAAAGAGAAGTAAAAGGATACATCCTCACAAAGGCTTAAATGTCCATAGATTTATTTGTAATAGTGAAAACCTTGGAAAAAATTGTGAAAGTCCATCAACCAGAGAATTGATAAACAAATTGTGATATACCCACACAAAGGAATACTATTAAGTAGTAAAAAGGAATAAACTATTGACACATGCAGCAACATGAATCAATCTAAAAATAATTCTACTAAACAAAAAGCAGATAAAATATAGTACACAACAAAAGAGTACAAATGCATAATTCAATTTATAAACAATTCTATAAAAAGAAAATCAGTGTGGGTAAGGAATATGAAGCTAAGGTAAAGTAAGGAGCCATTATAAAGTGTTAAAAGGAAATTTGGGTTGATGATGTGATATTGATTTCAGTATATCAAAATATATCAAATGTATCATTTAAAAATATTACAATGTATTGAATATATGGTTAATGTTTGAATTATATGTATCATTGAATGTTGATGTAGCAAATGTATCAAAATGTATCGATGTTTAGATGTATCAAAATATATCATTTATAGTTCCAGTCCAGTTTTCTATATATCAACTATAAACAAAGCTATAAAAAATCAAACTAAAGAGAAAAAAAGAAAGTTTAAAACCATGACAAAATCTAAATCTCACTACCTAACAATAACCTTCAGCAACATTTGGAAACATCATTCCAGGCAGCTCTCAATGCATATTATCCAAAATAAATAAGACTTTAAAAGTTTCATAATTTGAGCAATTGTTGTGAGCATGATTCTATTGTATTTGTTTACTATATACTTTTTTACCCTCACAACAAGTCCTATATAGAGGCATAATATTACCACCAGCAGTATCTGAACAAGAATACTAGAGCCAAGATAGGTTAATTAATTTGCCAAAGACTAGCCTTTATACTTGATAGATATTTAGTCTGTGCCAGAGATACTCCACAATTCTTACTATAAAACACTTTATAGCACAGTAATAATACCAGTTGGAAAGCTATACAATTCAAGCCAACAGCATCAGCTTTACTGGGGATTTGTTTAAAATCAAATTATTGAACCTCTACTCTAACCTACTAAATTAGAAAATTTTAAGTTGGGCCCCAAAATATAGACTTTTTAATGTAAAATCTAATTTACATGTACTTATATGTCTTATATTCACACATATATTATATATTTATAATAGATATTATAAACATATATGTATATAAATATTATTCATATATAATGTTTATATAAATATATTTTTCATCCTTATTGAAAAATAATTGATAAGTAGTATTGTAATATATTCTGTGTACAGTGTGATAGCTTGATATACACAGATATTATGAAAGAATCTCCCCCATTGAGTTCATTAGCATACACCCTTTCCTCCTCCCTTTTTTTTTTTTTCTGGTAAGAACATTTAAGTTCCTCCTTAGCAAATTTCAATTATACAATACAGTGTTATCAGCTGTAGTCACCATGTTATACATTAGATCTTTAGATCTTACTCATCTTATTGGAAGGTTGTAGACTTTTAACAGCCTCTTCCTATATCCCCCAGCTCCCAGCTCCTGGAAACTACATTTCCACTCCTTGTTTCTATAAGTCCTAATCTTGTTTTTATTCCATATATAAGTGACACCATGAAGTATTTGTTTTCCTCTATCTGGTATATTTTTAGTTAGCATAATGGCCTCTAGCTTCATCCATGTTATTGTAAACGAAAGGATTTCCTTCTTTATTAAGGCAGAGTAATATTCCACTATATATTATTTTATTATTGTATACATTGTGTGTGTGTGTATATATATACACACACATATGTCCACACTGACCCTTGAACAACACGGGGACTCCCTGTGCAATCAAAAATCTAAGTGTAAGTTTCAACTCCTAAATTTACAAAGTAGCCTATTGTTGACTAGAAGACTTACTGTTAACATAAGTCTTACTGACAAACAGTCAAATTAACATCTATTTTATAAATTATATATATTATTTGTCTGAAGATTTTTGATGACTGTTTCAATCTCCTTACTGGTTATGGGTCTGTTCAGGTTTTCTATTTCCTCCTGGCTCAGTTGTGGTAGTTTATATGTCTCTAGGAATGCATCCATTTCTTCCACATTGTCAAACTTGTTGGCATAGAGTTGCTCATAGTATGTTCTTATAATTGTTTGTATTTCTTTGGTGTTGGTTGTGATTTCTTCTCTTTCATTCATGATTTTATTTATTTGGGTCCTTTCTCTTTTCTTTTTGATAAGTCTGGCCAGGGGTTTATCAATCTTATTAATTCTTTCAAAGAACTAGCTCCTAGTTTCGTTGATTTGTTCCATTGTTTTTTTTGGTTTCTATTTCATTGATTTCTGCTCTGATCTTTATGATTTCTCTTCTCCTGCTGGGTTTAGGCTTTCTTTCTTGTTCTTTCTCCAGCTCCTTTAGATGTAGGGTTAAGTTGTGTATTTGAGACCTTTCTTGTTTCTTGAGAAAGGCTTGTACCGCTATATATTTTCCTCTCAGGACTGCCTTTGCT
>PISX010006372.1:0-96830 GCA_004024625.1 Mellivora capensis
GGCTGCACCAACTTGCATTCCCACCAACAGTGTAGGAGGGTTCCCCTTTCTCCACATCCTCTCCAACACACGTTGTTTCCTGTCTTGCTGATTTTGGCCATTCTAACTGGTGTGAGGTGGTATCTCAATGTGGTTTTAATTTGAATCTCCCTGATGGCTAGTGATGATGAACATTTTTTCATGTGTCTGATAGCCATTTTTAAAAAAATTTTTTTTTTAATTTATTTATTTGTCAGAGAGAGGGAGAGAGAGCAAGCAAGCACAGGCAGACAGAGTGGCAGGCAGAGGCAGAGGGAGAAGCAGGCTCCCTGCTGAGCAAGGAGCCCGATGTGGGACTCGATCCCAGGACGCTGGGACCATGACCTGAGCCGAAGGCAGCGCTTAACCAACTGAGCCACCCAGGCGTCCCTGATAGCCATTTTTTAACTGTTCTGCAGGAGATTCTAATATATGGCAGGGTCTACACTGAACTGCTCTGGTAGATAGAGGTTTTAAAAGAAATAACAATTGAAAGTAATGCAAAATCACGCTTCTTAAAAAGGATGTGGCTTTCAATGAGAACAGGGTGATTGCACATGTAGGGCTTAGGAGAAATGAGCAAAAGCTACTGCTTCAAATTCAAGTTTAAATTGAATTTATTCAGTACCTACTGTGAGCCAGAGCATGTTCATTTATTTAAAAAAAAATTGAATTAAACTTCAAAATAAATATCCTTAGCCTCCACCCCTTTGAGTATGCAGAATGGGTCTCTGTGGCTAATTGCTTTGCCCCAGGTCACTCAGTTAGGTAGTAAAGAACTAAAATCAAAACCACGTCTTCTGGTTTAGCATCCTGTCCTTCCTTTATGAAACTCCATACTTGTGTGCCTAAAAAAGACCAGGAAACAAGAGGGCATTCTTTACCAACTCTAGGGAAGAGGGGAGGAGCAAGGGACACATTATCCTCTTTTATCAAGGTAATTTCTATATTCAGATGACAAAAGAGTGTTACAGGTGTGACAGAATGGGGGATAAAATATGAAAAAGCCGTTAACTCTGGTTGGCATTGGTCTAGATAACATCCTTGCAGCATATCTGAGGGTGAGGGTGGCTTGCTGAGATCCTTGCCTCCCTGCCCCAACACCCCCCTCACATCTGTGTTGTCCTATAGATACCTCATGTGGCTGTCCCGGCCCCATAGCCCAGAGAGACACACCTGCTCGGTGGGGTGGGTGGTCACACTGCAGTCTCTTACACCGCCATTTTGACTGTTGTGGGCCCTCCTCTGTGGCCTTGGAGTGAAGTTATCAGAAGACACTGTGACATTTCTGTCACAGCAATGGATGGCAGGGAGCAAGGGAGAGTTGTCCCCTGTTTCCTAGTTGCCTTATTTCTAGAAGAGGAGCTGTCTTTAGTACTCTGTGGCAAGAAGCATATAAAGTAAAACAAACCATGTTCTTGGTGTGCCCAGGGCTTATAAGCCAGTTGATGAATTAACACCTTTGGGTGATTTAATACAAATATAAGACACAGTGTCATTAAGTGAAGGCAAGAGAGTTAGCTTAGCTTAACCAACACTGAGTTGGTTGGACAAAGAATCATTTTTCTAGAATGGTCAGAGAAGGCCTTGTTTAAGGTAAAATATGATCTGGACATTAAAGAATGGTGACCATTTGATTAGAAAAAGAAAAATAGAATAAAATAAAGTCAACACCAGTGTTTTTGAATTTCTTTCTTTCTTTCTTTCTTTCTCTCTCTCTCTCTCTCTTTTTTTTTTTTTTTTGCCAAACAAAATCTCAATCTTGAACCCTTTTGTATAAAAGCAGTAAGATGGAATTCCCTTGGATTGGATGTGGGTTCTCATACCAGAGAATTCCCCAGTGGTACCTGGAAGGAATACAGGAACCCAGCGGGTCATCTTGCCTGTCCCATCATGATCCTACTATTCCCCAAAAGTATATACAGTCTGAACACTTAGTTTCCTATTTCTTTATGGTATTAAAACAATTTTTTTTTCTATTTTACCTAGTGAAAGGAGCACCCAAAAAAGTTATTTTCTTGACAGAGACCAATTACTAAGTAGCATGAACTATACATACAATTTTTTTAGTGATTGAAAAAAAGTCAAAACAGTAAGAAAAAAAAAAGAAGAAAAAAAAGAAGATTGGGATGTCACTCCATAAAAACAGACTTAAGTTTTTCCTCTCATTATAAGGCTGGGTAGCAGTTTTGCTTGAGACCAATGGTTCTCCCATAGGGTATGCATTGTTTCTTTGTCTATGGTTCTGATTTAACAAGGCACGAACTTTAAAAAAAAAACAAAACAATAGACATGAGTGGATTGCAATCTTGGAGGCTTTGTAGTTCTCTCGCTGTGTTCTCTTGTGTTTAGGGTAGATCACAATCTCTCAGGAAGGGGGAGAGAAGCATTTCATTTTGGGAACCTTTTCATAAAAGAAAAAATTCTCCTGAGAGAAAAAGATAAACTGATAGGAAGAAGAAAGATATATTCTTCAGTTTGAGCATAATTTCAAAAGACTTTTGTGTAAAGTCTCTGAAGCACTTTAAAGCTATTATACTAACACTGTGTACAGTATGTGGGAGTGGGAGTCAGTTATTCATGGCTGAAATGAGGCTATTACTGTATTTGAATAAAATAAATGTTAATGAGAATTATAAAAGGCAGTGCCAGAAAGCTGGGTTGCAAGCTCCTTCAAAATATCATCAATGGAAAGATAGCAGTGAAGAATCACTAAGTTAACCGTCTGATTCTTAGAAACAGATGACCATATAAGGCTCTGGAGTTGTGTATAACCCAAGAATTAAAATATGATGCGATTTTTAAGCGCCTGCAAATTAAGGCAGCAGCAAGAGCTCTTCGGCTACATGAAACAGTGAGAAAAATGGGTGTATTCTGCCATCTTAAAACCAATCCTAGGTGTCTGATCAGCTTCATGTTTCAATGTCTGTAGGTTGTGATTAGTAGTTCATACTTGCCTGCAATGAAAAGAGGCTTTCTAAAAGTAATGAGGACTGTAAGTGCCCTTCCTTACTGTGGCCCACACTGATTCACGTGGTGCTTAGCCTTGCCCTCCAACAGGAGGAGCACAGGCCAACCGCTCACCCCTCCTCCGGTCTCTGTCTCCTCACTCTGAGGACTCCTGCAACCTGTCTGGGCAGAAGATGGAGTGATCTTGTGATCACAGCTCTGCAAGGAAACAGCCAGCTCATTTACATGTATTGACATGCAGTGACATCTCTGCAAAAGGAGAAAAAAAAAATTTCTTCTGTGAATAACAGATGAAATTACCTTGTAACAAAATGCTGTGTGGTATTAAGATATTAGCATCTTTGAATATTTTATGTTGCTATCATTATGCCACCTGTCAGTGGCTTCAGGGAAACTGACAGAAAATACCCCGTTCTCCTCAGCCTCTTACTTATAGTTTCACTTTGTGACTCGATCTACCTTTATAAGCCATCTCACTGCTTCTTCCCGGGTGAACCCTTTGCTTTTAGCTAGCTGCATTATTCCGCTCATGGCCCTGTACAAATTATTCCCTTTCACCACGTCTTTGCCCACATAACTTTTTTTTCTATCTTGAATACTTGTCTCCCTCTTCTCTGCCCATCTAAATGGCCTGTTCTCAGACTCCAGTCAGTTTCTAAAGACTTCTCTCTCTCTCTTTTTTTGTATTCTTTTATTTGTGTATTTATTTTATTAACATATAAAGTATTATTTGTTTCAGGGGTACAAGGTCTATGAATCATCAGTCTGACACAATTTCTAAAGACTTCTGTTGGTGGGCCTTCCCTGAATTCCTGAAATACCAATCATTTGCCCTCGTACTTATCACTTAATTTTTTTTTTTCTTGTTAGCTCTTCCTATAGTTAGCATTGCTATATCTTCCCAATGGATTATAATTAGTTTGAAGTGGGGGCTTTGTGGAGCATGTGAGAAAGCCAAGCAGCATGCATTATACATGGTAGGCCATCAACACCTTCATTGATTGAAGCATTTTCTTTCTGGAAATTAAATAGCAAGACAGTGTCCCAAAGGGCCCTACCAGACCCACAGAGCTCTACCTCACTTTAAGTTACTGTTGTACCCAGTTCTGATACCCTTTCCAGCTTGGAGTTAAACATTTGCAGAGCACTTTGCCCGTTTGAATTGTTTTCCTCCTTTGAATCTGTAGCCCTAAGGGTAAAACAATTTTCATAATTACCCAAACCCACTGAACAGAAGAAAACTACAGGAATGACACATGCACACTGCTTCTGCTAATAATAATAATAATAATTATAATTATAATAATAATAATATGCCAGGGTGCCTGGGTGGCTCACTCAGCTAAGCATCTGCCTTTGGCTCAGGTCATGATCCTAGGGTCCTGAGATTGAGCCCCACATCGGGCTCCCTGCTTAGCGGGGAGTCTGCTTCTCCCTCTGCTGCTCCTCCTGCTTGTGCTCTATCTTGGTCAAATAAATAAATAACATCTTTAAAAATAATAATAATAATAATATGCCACCTGTAAAAATGACTTCAACCTCATCCACTCACCCCTGCAACAAACCATTACTGAGAACTTACGTATACTAAGCACTGTGCTAGGTGCTGCAGGTATAAAATGGACAAGATGGGCATTTTCCTTCACCGTACTTGGGTTTTTAACTTGGTGGTGAAATAGATGTTAAATAAGGAATTCCATCAATAATGATTCAGACATACTTGGAAAATACTACAAAGAAAGGAGTGGTCTTAAGTGAGAGTGGAAACTAGTCCATGGAGACCAAATGATAATAGTAATAAGCTTAACTTATTAAGACGAAGTGACATGAAAGCAATCTTAGAGTAAAATCTCTCCGTATCGAGAATTAAGGGGCAAATGTGAACTCTGCCTTAGTTTGGCCGAAAATTATAACGAGCCTCTGGAAAAATGTGTTTTAAATCTTGATCTCTCTAGCGATACACCTGTGCTTCAGAGTAATCTAAAGGAAATCACACAAGGTTGCGATGTGGTACCAGTTCCCTGTAGTTTAGATGAGTTGTCATATGGGTTGGGGGGTGTGTGTGAATGGGTGGATGGATCTACAATATGGATATAGAGAAATACAAATATACATACCAGGGGTCTATACTCCATTCCAGGAAGAGCTACTGATAGTAAAACTAAGTAATTAAATAAAATTTATTAAATGAAATGTATTTTGGATTTGAGAAGAAAAACCTAAGTGGCAACCACACTAACTTAGTAATTAAGACCAAAGATTTAAAATGACAGGGAAGAAAATTAATTCAGTATTAAAGTAGGTTAAGGAAGAGAGAGGTGCAGAATTGGGTTTCAAGGATAAGACAAGAAAAGCATCGTATGCTAAAATCCTAACATGAAAATTCTACCCTTTTTGATGGGGAAAAAAATGTGTTATGATGGTTTGGACTTTTAAACTAGGAAAATTGATAGAATTACTTTTAAAAAGCATTTTAGCCCTACCAAAACATGACACAGTCAACATCCTCAAATATTTTCCTTCAAACAGTAGTCATGATCTTCAGAAGTACCATTTATAAATAAAGAGATAATTTATGGCTTGGCATACTGTCATAAAGGGGGATTGACTTTCTCCTATAAGAAACCAAGGGAAGAATCTTATTGGCAGTCATGATGTGGACACGCAGGAGCGAATGCAGCATATCTGAAGTCAGCTCACCTTGGTCCCCTGCTGTCTAGGGTGAGCACTCAAACCTCAGTGACACCATCAATGCCGTGGGCTGCCAGCCCTGAGAACCTCATTTCTTTCTTTCTTTTTTCTTTTCTTTTTTTTTTTTTAAGATTTTATTTATTTGACACAGAGAGAGAGAGCACAAGCAGGGAAGTGGCAGGCAGAGGGAGAAGCAGGCTCCCTGCTGAGCAGGGAGCCCCTTATAGGACTCAATCCCAGGATCCTGGGATCCCAGGCTCATGACCTAAGCCCTCCAGGTACCCCGAGAACCTCATTTCTTATCCTAGCATAGTTCTTTCATACCAAGACCTTGTTTCAGCTTTTAGAAATTGTGTTCACAAACTTAGTGGTATGTGGCACCTGCCTGGTTCAGGAGCCAAATGCAAAAGCAACTAGATCCTTATCCTGGGCAAAAAAGGGAAATGGTTGGGGGCAGGGGAGGGGGGCTGTCTCTGGAAAGGAGTGGAATTCATACCCAGGCAACCCTAAGTTAGAATCTTAGCGTCTTCCTCTATAGCATGCCAAAATCTTACTTCCCTACAAAACTGACTACATTTTATAAGCAGGAAACCATTTCTCTAGAACCTGAGGCCTATCTTAACCATGGGAATAAGCTTTAGCTTGACAAGAACATTTTTAAAGCATGTTTTAGGCCTTTACAACCACAGGCATAAATATGATCATTAGTGCTTTACAAGTTAGGTAAAATTAATCCAGAGATTTTGTCCAATGGCCACAATTTTCCCAGCTTTTACTTTTCTCCTGCCACCATATCAAATCTAAAGATCCTCTTAATTGGTCTTGAACGACTGTTTGCCAAGATCACTTTTCTCAATATAAGAAATGTAAATATATATTCACGGTAGCATTTTGTTATTCGATATTTGCTAACAAGTTGTAGGGTATGTGTTTTTCTTGTTGTTACTAACGCAAAACAATAAGTAAAATAAGTCCCATCGAAAAATAGTAATTCCTTCCTTTATTTAGTAAGCATTTTTATTCTAAAAAAATGTTTATTCTTTACCCAAATGAGTATTGTTTTACACACATTGGAAAAATAATTTCTTTAAAATGATTATTAAATCTAGGACCGTCTGGGGACAAATGATGCGGAATCTACAACCTCATGGAGGAGCAACATGGAAAACATGAAGAAAAGTCTTAGCATTAGCTTTTTGTATTATCAGTATGAGGTGGTAGAAAAGAAATTTATGTAGACATTTAAGGCTGAAGAGAACTTTCAGTTGGGAAGTTTTGATTGGTTTTCAGAGAAATCGCCCCTCTGAGATGAATGGAGTGAGGGGTTTCGGCAGAAAGTCCCCTTTCACTGCCTGTTATATCCACGACTCTTTAGTATATGAAATTAATCTAACTGTGATTATAATTTCTTATGCTATTATCATTATTGTCACCTTGACTGCTACAACTTGGTATATTTTCTTTAAAGTCTTAGGTTGGTAATAATATATTTAGTAAATGTAAATATTTCCCTTCAGTTGGGATAGCATGTGCACAAATGTTATTTGCTTTATTCACGTAAGTTGCATATGATAATAATAATAATAATGTAATAATAGAACATTTACTTTGTGCCAGACACTGCTCTAAGTTTCCGTGTGTAAATGCATTTAATCTTTCAACACTCCATGAATTACATTCTAATCATGGTTTTACTGATGAAAAACTAGGGCGCAGAGAGGTTGCACACTTTCGCCAAGGTTCACACAACCTGCAAAAGGATTAAGTTTGAAACTTGGCAGCCTGACGCCAGGGCTCGCAAGTTACCTCTGTCTGTGTTCTTTTAGGTCAGCTTTGTTATCTGCAAGTTCTCGGGGCAGTGTTTGTTCTGATGCCCTGTTCAGCTCATGGCTACATTATGTTGAGGTGACTAAGTGTTCTTCAATAAGAAAAGAACAGCTTTTGAAATGAAGTCATTTGCTCTCCCTTTAAAATTACATGAATGATATACATTCAGATATATACATTACTAAAAGAATGGGTTATCTCTTATGTTCTTCTCAAATAAATAATTTCTCTCTTTAAAAAGTGTCCCTTAGGTACTTAGACTCTTGCTTTTGTTCATTTAGCTCCATTGCGAAAGTGTCATTGCTGGAGGTCACTTTCTCAATAGATATTTTTGTCCAGTCATCTACTTGCTTACGTTGAAGCATTAATGGGACAGAGGATAAAACAGAAAACCCATCAAGATTTAATATTTAAGAATTGCCCTGAGTATATGTTTTAATTGAATGCATCCTCAGTATCGTTGCAATGACAAATGAACTTCTTGGTTGCGTAACCATCACTGCTACATAATTACCGATTTTGGCAGTGAAGCAATCGTGGAACTTCCCTAAGTAAGTAGTAACTCAGTGAGTGAGGTAATCCCTGCTTCTCACAGAGTGTCGCCCATAGAATTAGAGGATTGAGCTCTCGAAGTTATACAAGACCTTAAACGAAGATGAAGACGGGATCTGGAGCAATGCTAAATCCTCCATGCAGGCTCATTGGCAAGTCCTGCTGCCAGTTGAAGGGGATCAGCTGGGGGATGTGTCCTGAGATGTTGCATTCTTCTGACAGATGGTTAGAAGATTCTTAGACTGAACTGAAACCTATTTCTCTAGAAATCGAATTCTCTGTAAAGCATTTAATAGGAGGAAAAACAGGGACAATCCACGTAATGTTAAAGACCCAAATCATGGGCTTATCACTTGCTATTCGTTGTCTGGAAATTCTAGGTCTGCAAGAAACTTGACCCTGCCAATGTCGAAAAGTCTGCAGTGATCTCACTTTCCACAGAAAATATCAACGATATGGGCTTAATATTAACTCAGTGCCAAGGGTATCTTGGAGATAGCAACCTAGAACCATAGCAAGCTCAGGGCTTGATACCAAGTACAAGGTGGAGGGTGAAAAGGGTGTTCTGTGACTGCATACAGATACCACCAGTATTCCAGGTACCTCCTGCCCGGGTATCCTAGTGCACTTGGAGCTTCTGAGTATCGACCACATTGAATGAGAGCAAGGCATGGGCACAGTGTCTTCTAAGGCCATGCCCACTTCCCTAGCAGTTTAAAGCTTCAGCTAAACCTTTTCCTCTCATTTACTACAGTGGCTTAAGCCTTATTTCTAGCATTATAACAATACGGATTAGAACTTCAAGGTAAAACTGGTAAAGAACTCATAATTCCTCTTGACTCAGCAAAAAGTACCTAAAGTTCTCTATGTGAAATTGTAACGTAGAAAAAAATTCACACTGTTTCACTGGACTTGAACTGATTGCAAGGATCAGTTTTTGGCCCAGACTCTCCGGATGTTAGTATTTCAATGTGACACTTTAGGTGGGAATTATAAAATGGCAATGTGTTAAACATAGATAGCTATCCCTTCCTTGAAGAATTTGAAACTGCATCGTGATACTTTGTGTTTTTCAGGTGCCAGATATTTTATCTGATCATATATATTATCATGGATATTAATCACATATATCATTTTATTTGATCTTCATACTTTGAAAACAACAGAACAGGTCATAATTTTTCCTCTTTTACAAGTTTAGAAGGTAAAGCTCAAATAAGGAGAAATATTTGTCCAAGTTCACACAGTTACTTTGTGACAGAGCCAATATTGTTTCCACTCTTGTCTAATTTAGAGAAACTTTGGCAATTTTAAAACAGGGCTTGGCCTCTGAAGTGATATACTATCTTTCTCCTGAATTCCAACATGTACCCTTCATACTGTTCATATATGGTTAGTTATATTTTTAGCCTCATGAGAAGTTACATGTTTTGTGTTCTGGAAAATTTTGTTTTGACTTTTTCTTTGCCTGCCTGCCTTCTTTCTGTCATTCCTGTCTTTCTCCATCTTGCCCTTCCTTTCTCTCTTTCCTTTCCTTAGAGCTTTTCTTCGACCAACATTATTAAACACCAACCATGTGCCAGGTATGGTGCAAAGCACTGTGAAAGGAAAAAAAGTGATCGTTGCCTTCTTCATCCCTTCCATCATTTTCCTTTTATGGACTTACCCAAATTCTGTATTTGAATAATGAGCTTCTTCAAAATTTACTAACATAATATTAAAAAGAGAAACACATAACACACACACACGAGTACACACACAATCATAAAATTGGCTCATACTATTTCATAGATGTATCTGGTACAGTCTCTTTCCTTCACGTACGTAGGATACCATCAACCAAGTTCTATGTAGGACACTTAGAGCAAAGTAACAAGGCGCCATGAAGGATGAGAGTATGAGGTAGGAGGAGCAGGCAAGGACTAGATATGTGCATAAGAGGATTATATGCAGAAACACACACGTGCGTATTTTGAAAAATACAAAATCATTAGCTCACAGCTTCAAAGAAATTATATATACCTACTGTTCACATTTATTAATGATAAAATATTTCAGATTGATTGAAATTCAGTCACTACATGGAAGTTATTGAGAACTTGCCAGGAACAGGCCCTAGGTACTAGATCAAGCAATTTAAACACTAAATTTCTCAAGAAACCCAGACTGAAGAACATCATTAAGTCAAAATTACCTAAAAGTGTAGACTTGAAATCTGCCTCCACAAATGACTGACCACTCATTCTTGTCATCAATCTTGTGAACTATAGAGTAAAAGTGAGTTATAAGTTGTAGTCCTTGCTCACCAAATACAGCAACCCTCATGAATTAATAAATTTCCCTTAGCCTAGGTCACTAGTAATAATGAAAAGAATCTTTTTTTTTTTTAAAGAATCTTTTAAAAACAAAATACACCAGGCATGTACAGGACATTGAGGGAAAAACAAAAAGGAAATGAGAGTTAGAAGTCAGGTTTCAAAATGTAAGGAATCATAGAGATTGTGTTTATAGATGCTTTAATATGTACTACAAAAACTATACATATATGTCTTCACAAAATCCTTAAGGAAAAATGTACCTTAAAAAAATAATATCGGGAGGGAATAACTGAAACAACACAGGGCCAGGAAAGGAGAAAAACCGTAAGAGACTCTTAATCTCAGGAAACAAACTGAGGGTTGCTTGGAGGTTGGGGGGCGGGGGAGGGATAGGGTGGCTGGGTTTTGGACATTGGTGACCGTATGTGCTATGGTGAGTGCTGTGAATTATGTAAGACTGATCATTCACAGACCTGTACCCCTGAAGCAAATAATACATTATACATTAATAAAAGAAAAAAGTAATCTCTATGGGAAAATACAGATTTTTAAAAATGTATAATATCTCTCCCAGAATCAAAGAAACACTTTCATGCAGCATACAGCAAAATCTTAAAATATTGGCAAAGAACATTGTAAGTATATAGGTCCTATCTCAAGAATTTTATCCATCTGGGGGTGCCTGGGTGGCTCAGTGGGTTAAAGCCTCTGCCTTTGGCTCAGGTCATGGTCCCAGGGTCCTGGGATTGAGCCCCGCATCAGGCTCTCTGCTCGGCAGGGATCCTGCTTCCTCCTCAATCTCTGCCTGCCTCTCTGCCTACTTGTGATGTCTGTCAAATAAATAAATAAAATCTTAAAAAAAGAAAAAAGAATTGTATCCATCAAGCCATCATGTCTCCTTCTGTGATGGTAGGACTTTGCCAAAAGAACTCACTGATGCTAGTTTTCCTGCTGGGGTATCTATAGTCTACAGGTGGCAGAACTGAAATTTTTTTTAAAAATTAATTAATTAATTAATTCTTGGATCAATTATGCTTTTTTTCCCCTTCGTTTTCTGGTTGTTTTATAATGATTCTAGAGTGCCGCCATTTGCTTTCTTCTCATCTTTGTTTCTTTTCTGTCCCTCTGTCCCATCTTTTGAATATTTAGAGTTCAGGAGAAGAAAAATATTATTAGAATTCATTATTTCCATTCTTTTAACCTCTCCTCTCCTCTATTGAAAATAGCATTAGCGGTGCTGAGAAAGCCTGAGAAGTATGCTGGGAGCATTATATTACTAATCTAAAGGCTTTCAGAAAAGACGCTTTGTATTCCTCTTGAAATCCACTTGAAATGTGTTAAACCCATGGTTTGGTGAACCAGTTAATAACTCTTGCTAGCCATATGTTGCTAACTTCTCTTAAATTAGAAGGTCTGTTTGGATATTTCTGTGTTGTTTTTTTTTCCACTCATTGCCCTATCATCATCCTCCCTGATGATGACAATTATAAAGATGTTGAGAAATGTTACCGAGTTCGTAGGAAATACTGGTTTTTGTGTCTCATCAGAATCTCAAATTTTAAAGTAGGGGAAACCCCTTTAATTTACAAATTTGGATATGGCCTAGCATTTTAGTGAATAGTGTGGTAAACAAAGGAATGAATTTTGTTCTTGGGTTTCAGTCTATTCAGGGCACCTAGTTGTGGCATTAAAAATAATAGAGGTCCAGTGGCTCTTCTCTATTTTCAAGTAGGAGCTGTCCCTTGATTACTAATTTTGTATCTTGTACATGGTATGGCTTCCATGTTTACGCTGGGTGCAGTAAAAACGATTAGACCAAGTAATTGCATAACTTTTAGACCATAACTTTGACATCAGAGAAAGAATTGGCAGTCAGACCTCCAGACTCATGGGGATTAGTATTCTTTCCATTATATTGTTCTGGCTATTCTTCACAAGTGCATGTGCAACAGACAAGCACTTTTTCCTATGCAATCTGGTCCGCTCTAAATTTGGCTAATAACGCAAGGTCCGTATATATGTCATCATCCCTCTCCAGGCCTCTGATGTAACTGTTCAGTGATAGGAGGTCATGGATAATTGCCTGTGAAATAGTGAGATTTCTTTTTTTTTTTAATAGTGAGATTTCTTGATGGTAGACTTTGTTCTTTCTCTGTTTCTCAGACAAGGTCTCAGGAGTTGGTCTTGAGTGATTCTTGAAGTACAACCATTTGTATTATTTATACCGCACTGGAGATAAATGTCTTTCAAGTACTTCAGAGAACAGCACACTGTTAGGGCTCTAGTTGAGTTTTGTAATCCCAGTGACAGTTAGAGGCAGGTGGCAGGGGCGGACGTGGGAGGTGGAAGATGAAATGTTAACTGTGAGTTTCGTGACTATAGATATTTGGGACTGTTTTGGTTTAAAGGGTTTTTTTTTCCGTGTATTTTTGTGAGAGATATATATATACACACACACACACATACACATTCATATATATATATAATACAAAATAATAAAAATTCATGAGTAACCTATTAATGTGAGGTTATTTGGGAAGTATTTGTGCATGAATATTTTATGTCACTGAAGAAAAAGAATACATATTGGTGCATTTGCATTTTTATGTTAGTTATTCTTTTTTTAACCTATAGAAAAGTAGGAAAATGTTTTATAAATAGCTTCTAGAATTACTGAGAATATTAATCAGTAATTGCATTAATGATGAGGTCTTTGTCCCAGAAGTTTATTGTTATTCAGATCTGGCAGTCGTCATATAAATTTTCTAGATAAAGTTGGGGAGGTAATTGAGACCTCAAGACATTAAGTTGCCTCGGGTCTCGTGAGTAGTAAATGAGAGAACCCATCTAGCAGTCGGGGTTCCTGGCCCTCCAATTCAGTGCCCTTTTTTTTTTTTTTTACAAAGGATAAATGTGGAAGGAGAATCTGTCCAAAACTTGTCAGACATTGAATGATCTGTGCAGTTAGGTTGAGAATATCATGGAATTCTAGAAAGAACAAGGACATTAGATTCAGGCCAAAACTGAATTTAACTGCTTCTCAAGTGTGACCTTGGGCAAATAATGTCTCTGTTTGCTTATTTTCAAAATGCAAATGATTAAGAACGACTTTCGAGGGATATTGTGAAGATTTGTGATTCTGTTTTGTGAAGGAACAAATACAGTGCCTGGCATATAGCAGATGCTTAGTAAATGTAGCCACTGTTAAAATGTTATTATTTCTGGTGTTAATAAACAAAAATGGAATCTGAAAAAAATGTTTGTTTTATCAGGCACTCCAATAAATTTTGTTGAGTCAATGTTGAAAGAATAAATGCTTTCTCTTACCAGCTACAAAACAGAACTTCCGTTTTATCTATAGAGCAACCCGTACCCTCAGTTGTAAATGTGCATCATATTTCATTTTCTGAAATATGTATTTTGGCAAAAGCTAAAACACCTTTAATTATGAATACGATATTCAAAGTTAAATTACTATGACCACTAGGACTAGAATTCACTCATCCATTTATAATTTGTAAGAGACAGAAGGGAATGGTGGGAGGGTGATGGATTTGATGTCAGTGAAAGCTGAGTTTAAATAGGAGTCCATTCATCCAGTTACTGGTTGCATGATCTTGAGCAAGCCACTTCGCTTCTCAACCTCAATTCCTTAGATTATAGCATGAAGGCAGTCACACTCGCCTCTCAGATTTGTAGTAAGGATTAAGTGAGATATTCTGTAGAGCCTCTCCCTAAGCCTCTCCCTATCCTCCAGGGAGCTGTTAGTTATAACATCTATTTGCCTTCTTCCTGCTGTGCCAACCTAATGCCAATAAAAAGGGTGGGGGGGCACTTAGAGAAGAAATTATTCTTCAGAAAGACAACTTAGGGATACCTGGGGGGGCTCAGTCAGTTAAGTGTCTGCCTTCAACTCAGGTCATGATCCCAGGGTCCTGGGACTGAGCCTTACATCGGATTCCCTGCTTCACAGGGAGCCTGCTTCTCCCTCTCCCTCTGCACCTCCTCCTGCTTGTGCTTGCTCTCTCTCTTTCTGTGTCCAAAAAAAAAAAAAAAGACAAACTTATAACCTTAAAGATCCTTTGGAATTTGTGACTACAAATATGCTGTATCCAAAAATAGTAAAGACTTTTTCAACGGAGCCGATATTCAGGCAGTACTTAGCAAAGGTGGGAAATACTTCACCTTTTCCATCTGGTGGATCAGAAGTATGGATATGGTAATTTGCATGATTCTTTCATTTTGCATGCCTTTAATACTGCACGAGTGTATCCTTAGGCCGAGTGTCATATGGCATAAATGATAGGATAACTTAAAGATGAAGGGGTGTATGGAAACATGTGCAGGCTTCAGCATTCTGTGGGAAGAAGAGAATAATTCCCTTCATATCAATGTTGACTGCACTATCTGCATTTCTTGTCCCCAAAGTGTCATGATTCTGTTCCCTGGAACCAGGCTGGTGAGCCAGAAATATGATTCAAAGCAAAGACCATACTGTTCTCAAGGATGATTCTAGTGAACTGCAAGCTGCTGAAAACATCAACATATTATTAGGCTACAATATGATATATATAGTATCCAAATTACAGGAGAAACGATAAAGTCTCCTCATATTCTGCATTGATTAAACCCACCAAAAAGATTCTGTTCGTTCTGGGCCACGCTTTTATAGGGGTATTGCCAATGTGGCGTGTTCCCAGAATAAAGATGAGCAGGATGAGGAAAAGGCACTAAAAGCCATCCCATCTGAAGTAGAGCCAAAGGGAATAGGAAGAATTTTCCTGAAAAAAAAAAATTAAGAGAAATACCGAGATCCGTCCTTAGCTTCTGAGCATCTATACTTAAAAGGTGGTAAGGGGACACCTGCGTGGCTCATTGGGTTAAGCCTCTGCCTTCAACTCAGGTCATGATCTCAGGGTCCTGGGATCCAGCCCTGCATTGGGCTCTGCTCAGCAGGGAGCCTGCTTCTCCCTCTTTCTCTCTCCCTGCCTGTCTGCCTAGTTGTGATCTCTGTCTGTCAAATAAATAAATAAAATCTTTTAAGAAATAAAATAAAATAAATAAAAATAAAATAAAAGGTGGTATGTAGGGACGCCTGGTTGGGTCAGTTGGTTAAGCATCTGCCTTTGGCTCAAGTCATGATCCCGGGGTCCTGGGATCGAGTCCTGCATGAGGGACTTGCTTCTCCCTCTGCCTGCTGCTCCCTCCCCCCGTTTGTGCTTTCTCTCTTTCTCTGACAAATAAATAAATAAAATCTTTACAAAAATTTTAAAAAGGTGGTATGTGAAACACAAAGAAACATGAAGCTTATTGCATGACACTTGTCTTTAAAGATATGAAAGTTATGTCTTAAAGACATAGAAGAATGGCTGTGATCAAAATTGAATAATAAATGCAATGTAGAAGTGGAAGTCAATGACTTTTGGAATTCAGAAGAAGTTTAAGATTATATCCACTAGAAGAAATCAGAAAAGATTTCACTGAAGGGGTAGAGTCTGGACTAGACACCACAGGATGGAAATATCGGGGTACTCAGCAGTTTCTAAGAAAATATTCCAGGTGAGGGCACCTGTGTGGCTCAGTTGGTTAAGCGTCCAAGTCTTAGCTCAGGTCTTAGACTCAGGTCTTGATCTCAGGGTCATGAGTTCAGCAGTGGGCTCCACACTGGGCATGGAGCCTAGGCACCTGCATATACATACATTTATATATATATATATATATATATATATATATATATATATATATATATATGTGTGTCTATACATGTATATACACACATGTACATATACCTATTTATATGTATATATGTATATTCTAGATGGAGGAGCAAATGCAGTTATGAAAGCGATGCTATGTGAAAGATGTTGTTAAGTAAGAAGTTAAAGCAAGGGCTCAAACACAGTAAACTTTTGGTAGCTTTTAAAAAAATAGATTTTGAAGGGCTGTCTTTATTATCTGTAATCAAGTGCTACAATGTAAAAAAATAATGAAAGGGTTGATTTCTCCATGTTTTAAACCCCTAAACAAAACAAGACAAAACCCATTTGATATCATCTAGGATCTCTTCAGTAATTTCCACGAATGTAATGCTAATCAGGCCACGAGAGGATAATAAAAGTAAAATCTTTCCAAAGCTCAAGAAGGTATGATGTGAGAGTTTTGTTCTTCATTTTAAAAGATTGTCATTTAGAATCAGAAGCATACTTGTTCTGTATTTTTCCAGAGGGTAGATTTGGATCAGTAAATGGTAAGGAAGTTTTTAACTCAACTTGAGAACTTCCCACAATTTAAAACTGTCTATCCATAGTACAGATGTTGCCGTTAAAGCAGGTAGCTTTTTCTAAATTGAAAGTACTCACAGAGGGGCTCCTTGCTGGCTCAGTCAGCAGAGCATGCAACTCCTGATCTTGGGGTTGTAAGTTTGAGCTCCATATTTGCTGCAGAGATTACTTAAAAATGAAATAAGAAGGGGAGGCTGGGGGAGGGAAGAAGGAAGGTAGGAAGAAGGAAGGAAGAGAGCGAAAGAACTCACAGAGACCTACTAAACTTGTATGAGGATTGTTATAGAATGAATTTCTGAGCCTGGTTACAAGTGAGACTAGCGATGTTCTTAGGATCTCTGCATAACTTTCTATGTAACTGTGTATCTAAACTACAGACACCATGCAAAGCAGAGTGAAAGGGGCAAATTTCATTTTCCTAAGTCATGGGTGGTTCATTCTTTTCAGAAGTCAAGGGTGAAGTCAGATACCAGTATAAAATTTTGTGCAGGATTCAATCCAGACACTTTATTTTATTAAGTCAAGAATACAATCTAATTTAAACTACTGTGTACAACCGTTGTGAGTTCTACTGGGAAATATGTGGTTTTTCTTTTTTCTTTAAGCATAGAAGTAAATTCTGTTCAAATATTTGTGGAGATTATTAAATTGTCAAACTAATTTAGCTATACCACTTTTGTTAGGCTCATTAGATGTTAAATAAGACTACAATGTTCTTGGCTGTGAGAGGAGCTTGACCAATTCCTGACAGACTTTTGATTAACCATATTATATAAATATTTGCCAAATTGTAATGCATTTCATATTAGCGTTCATATATTGTGCAGTTACATATTATACTGAATATAGTTTAATTCCCAATAGTATAAACATTTGTGCCTGATGAAGCTACTTGTCTTGATATTTGGAACTTAAGTCACATAGTTGAATTCTCTGGATCAACTAAAGCCACGTGGGGAAGCAGAAATATGTGCATGTGAATCTAATGCCCTTGTGTTTGTTGTTTCCAGCTGCAGTATTGAAGTATGAGAACAACGTCATGAATATCAGGCAATTCAACTGTTCTCCTCACCCATACTGGCTTCCAAATTTCATGGATGTTTTCACTTGGTCCCTGCCATTTGTTGGGGAAAAAGGTGTGTTGGGGAATCTTGAGATGTTCTTAATGTAATCATACAAGAAGGAAGGGGAGGAGATGGGGACTATTCTAACCAAAAAAATTCATGAGTTGCAACATGAGAGAAGTGATTTGAAAGTATGTCACTGTATACCCTGTTAACAAAATGCAATGACTGAAGTAAGAGGAAGCAAAAGCAATGAGAAATCCTGGAGTATTTGTATCATCTCGTGGGAGCAATATAACTCTTTTAAAAGTAACAGATATATAGTTTTAACTGGCTTCAAGCTGTAATAATGGCTACTTTTTCTCCTTACCCCTTTGTATTAATTCAAAAGTGCTATTTTATTTTACAAACTCCCTGTCAAATTAAAAGGTTATGATAGCTATGCCTTTCTCACACTTCTGATGTTGATAATAATCATAGTATGATAGTGATCAATGGCTATAATAATTTGAAAGACAATATATACAACAAAAAAATGGTTCATGACAAATAGAGCGACCATTAGTGTTTACCAAGGGAGACAAATTTATACATTTAAAAAGTTAGAACTATTAACTTGTCCCAGTTTTTCAAAGGAATTGGCTTGCCTTTCCTTCCTTCCTTCCTTCCTTCTCCCTTTGTTTTGTTTTCTATTTTGACCTAAACCTCAACAAAAATTTCAAGGACAGACTGGCACCCATTGAGCCTGAGTGTTTAGGTCAGGAGGCCTTGGGACAGACCAGGTCATTCCTTGTGCATCTTGGCACACACACTAGAGCAGGTAAATAGATATCAGAATAAAGGTAAGAGTTTGCACATGTTTCAGCATCCCTTCGGAGGTTTGTAGAGAAAAACTACACATTTTTAATAATATTTATTTATATTAATAAGTATGTGTAATATATTAATGTAATATTTATTTTCTGATAATACTTGTGGGGGGGGTTTCCTTTAAATGCCCTATAATGTTTAAACCCAGAAGTTATGATTGGTCAGTGAATAAATCTTTCTTTTAGACACCAAAATAAGTCAAGAATCAATTTTGAGAGTCTCTGATAAGTATTCCCAGCACTACCCATGTCACCATGTTCCCACCCTGATCAGAACACGGCATGTGTTACTGTCTGTTGGCTTTTCAGGAAACAGAAGCAGTGTGAATCCTGATAACTGCTGGGCACCCTTTGAACACCCTGCAGTTGGGTTGTTTCCATTAAATGTTCAGATTTTGAACATCTGTTATAAAAGAACCTATTTATATATTTGAGTATGTAATTCACTTTTGATAATTACTGAAGCTATGGATTAGTGTTGACTACACTGATGTTTCACTCTTTATCATATGTCTTCCACTCTAGAAGAGCATGGATTTCAAAGAGTAGCTCTTGAGGAAATAGTGGGCAAGTTTCTTTTCACCTTCATGATAGAAACCAACCTAATTTTAGAAACGGTTAAATGTAAATAACATGCACCTTATAGTATAAAAGTGATGCTATACTAATTTCTGTGACAACACTTTCATGCAATTTTATTGTCATCAATTTACCCAACTGAATTTCTTGTTAAACTTACCTAAGTTTTATTGTTAAAGGCTTTTTGAAAATAAAATTTAATGATACATGTATCAATTCATTTATTTTTTAAGTTAGTATCCTCGAAATTACTTCAAATATATTAGTCCCTCAATCAACATTTTTTTTATTAAACACAGAACTACATGCCTATCACTGTGCTGGGTTCTCTGGGGAATTAAAAAGATTTAAAAAGAGATCTAGCATTCATTGAGTCCCTGCAAAACAGAAGGTTGCAATGTGGTCTACATCTAGTAGCCTCATTGTACAACAAGTAAAAATTCAGAAGTAGCCCTTTCCTCTTTCATAGACATATGGTATATTCACAGCCACATATTTGGTTGTCCATTTTCTGTTGACCTATGGCTAGTTAAATGTTATCATACGATTTCATAGACACGAGCTAATATTTTTATAAAGTCTGTATAGAATCACAAAGCCGGTTATCTTTAATGATCTGAATTTTATAGAAACTATCTTGTAGGAAATTCTCTATACAATGCAGGTAAGAAATGTTATTGCTCCAATTTTAGTATATGTGCTGCCGAAGCAAGCACAAGAAATGTTATTGCTAAGCTTGCTCATTCATAATGCCAGAGTAATCATTAAGGTTATAATAGAAAATCTGAACGTTTTTGCTTTTATTTTTTTCCTTTTTAGTGACCGAGATGCTGGTAAATGTCCTCAACATCTGCTCAGATGATGAACTGGGGTCAGAAGAAGATGGATTTGATGGTAAGAGACTTGAGCCTATGTGCTAATGCTGCTTGCCAGGTAATCACGTGGTGTCTCCTAGGTAACCCAAAGAGCAAGTCTCTAAGATTAAGCTTATGTTAAATTATAACATAGTACTGAGAATGGAAGATACTATATTTTCCATTTGCTTTGAAGAAGTACACACACACACACACACACACACACCATGAAAGAATTTTCCCATTACCCTGAAAACAGTGAACTATTTTAACTACCATCTTTCAATAGCTCACATTGCTAAGTGACTTTTTTGGCCCCTTAAAAAAAAAAATTCAACCCTCTAGCAGACGTTACCATTTACTATGTAACTTTTGAAGAGGGCCTTTAGTGAAGTTGTTCCTGTCACCTATTCACATTTTGATGTTTATGATAAAAGAAGGTGTTTACACGTTGATATGTTGGTATTCATGTCAATACCAGTATTTTTTTTTCTACCTGTAATAAGTAACGAATAAGCTATGTCGCTTTTGTATTGTTGTTTAAGATACTATTTGGTATTCAGTTACCCTTGAAGAATACGCTACCTCTGTAAGAGATGAAGACCCATCAGGTGATAGATGGAGAGAAAAAATTGCTGTGGCTCTTACCACGGCACCCCAAAATCAGTGGAAGCTAACCAAAATGTAGTTGGAGGAAGATGGTGCGAGAGCAAACTGTATTTCCGTAAACATGAATAAGGACCTACTCCTTGTAGGCATTTAGGAGGCCAAGATGCCGGAGACCTCATCAAGTCGCAGTCTGGATAGAGAGACTGATGCATAAACAGAAAATAACGATGGAATAAGACAGATTATAAAAGAGTGAATGTGGCGGCAGAAATTAGATATTGTGGAAATTTAAACTGATAACACGTTTCCTTTTTTTTAAAAGATTTTATTTATTTATTTGACAGAGAGAGAGAGAGAGAGAGAGACAGCGAGAGAGGGAATACAAGCAGGGGGAGGGGAAGAGGGAGAAGCAGGCTTTGGGCAGAGCAGGGAGCCTGACCTGAGACGAAGGCAGATGCTTAAAAGCTGAGCCACGCAGGCACCTCAACATGTTTCCCTTTTAAAACTACACTTAAGTCAAATGAAAACTGAATGTGGCCCTTTCTGAAAGTTAGAATCTAAACAGCATTACGTAATGTTTACTTGGATTTAATGGAGGTCACATCTACAAATGCAAGATACTAATGCTTCAGGCAAAAGTAAAATAAAAGTACTCCTGTGCTCATATGAATTGAGTCTATATACTTAGGTAGATGTGGAGTTGTGCCTATCCTTTCCTGGTTTTTCTCCTTTCTATAGCTTCTCCCAGCTTCATTACTTGTTTGTCTCCATATCCTATTCTTTAGTCATAGATCACATCGCAAGGGTATGTATATTATAAGGAAGGAGAGAAAGTAATATATATATATATGCATGTATATATACATGAATATTTACTAGGTTAGAATTAGCTAACAAGTAGTTGTAAGAACTTACTTCAGTAACTATATTCATATATTCATATATTTTGAAATATCCAAGAGTTCAATGGATATTTTATGCTCGATCCAGGTTCTAGATGTTTCATATGCTATAGCCACAGCTCGCTACTGATACTCTTCCAGGGACAGTGATGTCACTCAAGAGATAATATTTTTATCATGACAGATTTTTCTTCTAAAGGAAGAATACCACCCTGGCAGAATGTAAATCTTAAAAGTCAACACACATTTTTCAATAGATGTCTTTCCATACGGTCCTTTTATTCCTCAAAAGAAAGATTAATTAGCGTTAACACAGTCATGTGCCTCTATTAACAAATCTCTATTGCAGTCAGGTTCATTGGCCAATATTTATAATACAGACAATATGATAAAAATGTAACATAAAGAATAGATAGTACTGCATAGTAGACCTGTAATAAGATGTTTGTAGTAAGTAGACTGTAATTATACATTAATCCATTCATTCAGCAAATACCTGTTAAGCACCTAGTGTGTGCTAGGCACTGCAGCCAAAATGCCTGTACCTTTCAACGGTACAGGTGTTTCCTGCCATTAAACATTACCAAGACTAACTCAGTGCTTAGGTCAGCAATAGTTCTCTTTAGCCACCCTCAGTTCTCTTTAGCCACCCTCTTGGTCACTTACGTGCAAGGGTATATTTTGTGACTTACTCTGCTTTTGAATAATTACTTCCTGTCATCATCCAGTTACTCATCAGCAATTGCTTTTAAGCCTGTTAATTCTAATTATGGAGTGCATGTCTTTCAAGAGATTTGGAAATGTTTTTGTTTGATTCCGAGCAGACCACTGAAATTTTACTCTACCATGCTTAAATCTTTAGTCGGTCCTGCAGAGAAAGAGCTATGACCACTAACTGATCTTTAAGCTCAAATCTAATAATTAGGCCCTCTAAGGAAAACAAAAAGAAAATAGAAATAAAAATTTTAATTAAAAGTATGTTGAACTTGGGACATTATGCATTTTGAAGTAAATACTCAGAAATGTTCTTTAGTGTCTTGTGTAACATGATGCAAAAACTATGAATTTCTTCAAAAGTACTCAAAGAACGAGTTGGAAAACTTTCCAGAACTCTTTGACTCTCTGAGATTATAGTTTATTGAGAACGTATATTGATGTTTCTTCTTTTGGAGTGAAGGGTGCAGTATTATTTTCGACCTTAGGAGAAAGTATCCCATTCCTCCCAGTCCCTCCCACATGCAGCCTGCAGTCTGTCTCTCTGCTCTGCCTACCAGGCTCTGAGGCGTGTTGGCTACAGAGGTGGAAAGCAGGAATCAGAAGACCGCAAAGCACTTTAACTGAGCCTCTCCCTTAAAGGGCTGCTAATTCTAAGGGTGGGGGTGGAGAGATGTAGAATTTCTTCATGAGTTATTTATCAACTTCTTAATATTTTGTTCCATATTCAATGTCAACTGAAAAGTCAAAGGTAGTAATGATAGCCTCTACAATCCATGACTATCTTTTTGTCTTATCAGGTTGACTTCTTAGGGTCTAGAAAGTCTATAGCAAATAGGAATTCTTTTCATTTCCTAGAGGAATGGAAGTTATGGGATGAGGTTGGTTTTCCTTCACATTCCATCAGCTCCCCTTTACCATTTAACGATCTGTGTCAGGCATTATTCCAAATCCTTTATATATATTCACTCCTTACTAATTTTACCCTTCTGACCAACAAAAATTCGTAATTATTAACGGTCATTATTTTTAACTACATTTACTAAGTGATTTATATTATCTCTTCCTCAAAACAACCTGTTGATATAGATGCTATGATTATCCCTCTTTTACATTTGAAGTGATTGAGACTGGACGAGGTGAAGGTAAAGTGTAGGGTCACGCAACTAGTGAAGTAATAGAGCCTGGATTCAAAGTAATGCCTGCCTTGTTCTCAGACTCTTGAATACAAACTGTGATTACAATGCTTGAAATCTTTTTCTTTGAAACAGTGTGATGCCTTTTTGTTGTTGTGAAGAAACAGCAGTTAAACATAATATAGTTTGTTCTGTTTAAATATACTATAAAATAAGGAAGTAGATTTTTTTGCACTATTTAGCCATGAAAGTCAAATAAATGGCAAATAAAACAGTTTCATTCTATCCCTTTAATTTTAGTTTACTCCAAGAAGTTATGTGATTCACTGTATTAAGGATTTTGTTGTAGCTCAGCAGAAAATTAACTCTTGGCTCCTCTAGTCTTTGCTAAGTAGAAATCACGCCATGAATTTCTCCTCCTTAGCCTTACAAATAAAGGAATTTGATAGCCTATCTAGAACAAGGTTGCTATTTTAAATTGGTCTGTGGTTCTTTTATGTTGAAAATAAAAACTTGTATTATCTTGTAAAGTTTTGAAACTGTTTAATACCAATGTATTGGTATTATGCAAATGCAATGCAACTGTTTAATACCATGCATTAATACCAATGCATGTTGTTTGAGGATCTAATTTATATATATTGGGGTCTTTGTTTCCTGTTTCTACTTCTGATTTTGGATGATAAAATTATAATCTGGTTTCAATTTGGGGTTGTTTTTCACCAGACCATTTTAGAGAAAGAAGAAATCCAAATAGATGTATTTCATTTGGGTAGTTAATTCTCATTAATGAAGAAGATTCATTTCAGACCAAAGATTAGAAAGTGATCCCAAAATTGGGACGGTGGGGAGCTGACAGAAGTCAAGCAAACTGCATCATTTCAAAGGTTTCTTTATTGTTCATTATTACAACAAGAACATCTGGAATAGTGATAAGCATTAGAAACCTAATAACAGTTTCATGAGTTAGAAATATTTATTTATTTGGAACTTTCTTTTAAGTCCTAAAATCGTGGACTCTGAGATCGTATATATGTGTTTGTGTGTGTGTGTGTGTGTGTGTGCGCACACACATATATACACACATACACAAGTTATGTTTGAGACTACACTATGTGGCAAGTCTGGCTACCACAGAATTGTGAAGGTGAAACTGAAATCCTGTAGAATAAGAAAGGAAAGAAAAGAATAATAAAATGAAGACATTTCAAGCCAAATATAGTTTCAGGCTGCACTGGAAAGGCTTAATATTAAATTAGAATTTATTCCTCTGCTTTCATCTAAAGAGCAAACCACATGGTGGAACTCTTATCCTTTATCCACATTTTTGCCTTATCCTAATATTAACCACAGACCAGTCACTGAATATGGGATCAGAGCAGTTTTTTGCAAGCCTCTACGAAACCATCTAAATTTATACAAGAAAATTATCTCCCATCATCTGCTTTGAATTATTAGGTAATTCTTGATATGGAATATCATAGGTTCCAGAGTGTCTCCCCACTTCTTTTTGTCTAACTACTTTAAAAAGCCATTTCCAACATTTTGAAGGGTGAAATCGGGAATTAGTGGCACTAACATGGCATTTGATTGGTCCCTGAAGAATACCTCTATAAAGGTTTGGTTATATTATTTTCTATCAAAACTGTATTTAGTTGCCATGATGAACGTTTGAGACAAAATTTTATCTTAAAAACTCCCTTCTTCTGCCTTTGGCATCTGGCAGCAACACATATACCAAGAGCCATTAACCTAGAGTTTCTCTTTTGGCTGCAATTATTGTCATTTCTGTGCATCTCATCATATCCTTCTATATTTCAGGTTCCTGATTTGAAAAAAAAAAATGTATGTCCTATAATAATTGACAGTTTGGGGTAAGGGGAATATTAAGTTTTAATATAAAAAATAGAAACATTTAGGGGTGCCTGGATGGCTTAATCAGTCAATCATCTAACTTTAGCTGGGGTCATGATCTCAGGGTCCTGGAATCGAGCCCCACATCTGGCTCCCTGCTCAGCAGGGAGTCTGCTTCTCCCTCTCTTTCTGCTTCCTCCCCCTGCTCCTGCTGTCTCTGTCTCTCTCTCTCTCTCTCTCAAATAAACAAATAAAAATCTTAAAAAAAAATTCTAAAGACCCCAGAATTTACCTAGAAGCATTAAAAAAAAATAGAAACATTTAAAGATTTATTTATTTGAGAGAGAGAGAAAGAGAGAGAGCAGGGGGAAGGGCAGAGGGACAGGAAGAGAGAGAATCTTCAAGTAGACTCCCAGCTGAGTGTGGAGTCTGACATGGAGCTTGATCCCAAGACCCTGAGTTCATGACCTGAGCTGAAATCAAGAGTCAGCCACTTACCCAGCTTGCACCACCCAGGAGGCCCCAAAATAGAAACATTTAGATATAATAAATAAATCAATAACTAGCTAGCTTCAAGGAACACAGGGTGATATGATTCTTGTTCTGTCAACATTGACACATAACCTGAAGTTGGTAAGCTTGGAAAAATGCTTGCAAAATGAACAAAGGATGAGTAGGAATATAAATTAGGAACTTGATAATGTATCTGAAAGTTGAGGTGACCAAATCAAAGCAATTATAGTGTTAAGAATAAAACAAAGTGAGCTATTCCAAAAAGCTGTCCAAGGACTTAGAGCTATAAATCAATAGGGCAAAGGAAAGAAAAGTTGATTTGGGTGGTTCAGGCCTAGGGGTCTAGGAGGATGAGAACATTTATGGAAAAACAGACAAGTTTCAGGAGAAATGAGTTTGAGTAAAAAGGGACACACATAGCTCTGGAAATGTCTAAGCGAGGTTTGGAAGTGGAGTCCTGGAAATTGGGAACAAAATCTGGGCTGGTGATAGAGGCTTGGAATTAAACGTCACAATAGACTCTATTGGCCTCAAAAGTTGCTGACATAAAAGGGTAATATCAGAAAATTACAGACTAATCCTTAAAATTAACCCTTGTTGAAGCTGGGGAAAAAAGACAAAGGAGAGAAGGAGAAAGAAGGAGCGATCAAGTAGAAAGGACCAGGATTGTTTACCGGTTCAGGCAGCAGCTGTTAAAAATATTTGCACCAAGTGCAGAAAAATTACTGTGAGATGTAAGTCTGGCCAAAAAATGAAATATTAGGACATCACTATGCTTGTCAGATATCAGATTATTGAAAAGAGATGTTTATGGTAGCTGCGGTATTTATACTAGCTAAAACAGAACATAGAAATCATTGGCAAAGGACCAAAAAATAAAATTCAGAGTACCTCAATTTTCATATCATATTTTTATTTTATTTTATATATTTTTAGTTCTCTGTAAAAATATTTCTTCATGGAATATCTTTTTCTGTGTATGCAGGCAAACACATGGTTTCTGCCTTCTTTGAGCTGAGAGGCTCGGGCAGCCAGAAACGGATTTTAAGTATATTATCTTACAGAGGCTTGAGAGGGTTGAGGGAGGGAGCATGAATTGGGACAAAATATTTGATAACTCAAGGAGAAAATTTAGAGGAGTCTTTCTTGTCTTTTACTTCTGACAAGAAGCACACACACACACACACACACAAACACATACACCTTATGTATATTACTGCATTTGGATGTACAGCCATGTGAGAAATCCATGTAAGTTTTCCAGGAAATGATATGAGAAGATTGGTTTTAGTTGACTGTTGACCAGTGTCAAGTTCTCTTATCTTTTTTATAATAATTGAGTTTGAGTGAGGTAATTGGAGAAAGGAAAGACATACATAAAAGAAAAATATTCAGTATTTTATAAAAGGTTTTGTTATTTTTTCCTCAGGATTTTGTGAATTACCATCGAGTTTAGTGTTATTTTTTTCAATTACTTAATATTTTGGTCTATAAATGTAGAATGTAAGCCATTTTTTTGTCACAATAAATGTATCCTTTGTACTCTGTACCATTTATAGTACAGGTAACTACTTTTGTTTTTTTTTTATCATGGTTATACCATAAAAAGGAAGCAAATAGTTTAATCCAGTATATCATTAAAATTGAAACATGTGTAAAAAATACACAGGGATTTCCTACATAGTAGGCTAGAAATTCCCATCGTATTTATGGCTATTGGTGTGTTGGGGCCTTGACTATCATACAAGGTGCCGGGGTAGCCATCATATTGTAATCAGTAAAATCAAGTCCAGCTTACCATATTTAGTTGCAACAATTAAAGTCCTTTTAAGTCGCTAATTAAAATGATACAACAACACAGACATTAAAAGTACTGCTTTCCCTTCATATTGTACTACCATGATTTTCACATTACATAGAAGCCAGACTTTGCAGAACAAAGTAAACATGAAAAAAACAGCCATATCTTTGTTGTAGGGATTTGGTTGGATCATGTCCACCATTGGCTAGAATAATATGCTCACAGTAAGATAATATTCTCGAATTTTATGTTGCATTTACAGAAACACATGCATTTTGCACAAGTACAGTATTTATACACAGGTTTAAAAATAATTTTGTAGTATTTGAGCCTTCCTCCAACTAGTGGTGACACTGGCCAACTTACACTAAACATTAGCTATTGCGTATCTAAGCATACATTTCAACACAATGTATTTGAGAAAGAAATCCAGGTTGCATCATAAGAAGGGATAAAAAGCGTGGGTCCATAAACCTGAATACATTCTTTATTTGAAAGGAATTGAAGTAGAGAGCTCTTTTTCCTCAATGAAGGCAAAGATTTTGTGTATGTCTATACTTTAGAAAAACATCACTTCTCATAAACAAAGTTAAGGTAATTTGCATGTGAGAGAGGCATTCTTCACAAATGGGACTAGAGTGGTAATGGAAGCTTGCTGGAAAGTGATACCATAAGAAAAGATAATTCGTCTTGTATTTTTGGCAGAGCTTTCATGATTCTCTTTGTACTAAGCCATTTTATGGGTCCAAGTTGTCTACCTGAAGTATTTATATGAGAATAATTATTAGTTAATTAACCACTGCAGACAGAGTTGTTGTGAGTCCAATGTTTGTAAAACATTCTCTTGATAATAATCATTTGATCTCTGATAATGAGTCTAAGGACTCTATGAAAAAGTGAAATAAGTGCTCAGAAAATCTAGATTTTTAAAATACTTTTCTATGAGTGTCTGTTTTTGCTCTTCCTCTTTACTTATATGAGAAGCTATAAAACTTTTCTTCCACTTTTTCTCAGCACAGAAATAGAAATCTTGATTATATTTTGTCAGCCCACCTTTTGGAAATGTTTCTTTTCCCTTCCCTTCCCCTACCCCTTTCCCTTCCCTCCTTCCTTCCTACCTTCCTTCCTTCCTTCTTTCTTTCTTTCTTTCTTTTTTTTTTTTTCCTGAAAAGTGAAACCAGCAGCATCCTGGCTGCCAGCATTTTCCCTAGTAAATATGCCATCATCTGGGGCCCAGCCTTTAGCCTGGTTGGCACAAAATACAACTGAGGTCCCAACTTGGGGAGCTTGATATTAACAAAGATCACACAATCAATCTTTTACTCTACAGTGAGAAGTGTGAGTGTTAGAGGAATTGGAATGTCCACCTCTCCACAAGCATTTCTTCTTCTTAATAATGATGGCAAACATTACTGAGTACTTCTCATGGACCAAAGCTCTGTGCTAAGTGCTCTAGCAGGTAACACAGTATTAGGCATACGTTTGTTAAATGTTGAGAGTGAATGAACACATTACTTATTTAATTCTTCCACCCACCTATGAAGTGGATCAGTCAACCTGCTACTATAATGGATTTTGGCTCTAGGTCAGCACTTTTCAGCTGTTGACTTTAGGGACTTTAGGCAAACATATTACCATCTCTATTCCCTAGAATCATGCTAAGGACAGTGGAGACTAATAGTACTTCCTCTAGTGGTTGTTGTGAAGGTTATGTGAAATAATGCAAATAAAGCACTTTGAACCTTCTTGACTTTACACAACCTAGACTAGAACCTAGTCACCTGTCCAGGACAGCACAACTAGTGAATGGAATTGCTGAAGCTCCCACCTAGGTCTTTTACTCCCAACCAAAATTCTTCACCATGGTTCCCTTCTACCTCCCACATGCCAGTGTCTTCAGGTCTTCAGAGAAGTGAATGAGCCTGCTATTCATGATCCGAAGCCTTGCACTAGGTCCAGAACCCTTGAAGCCTTTGCTCCCTGGACAGAACTTCCCTAGAAATTTCAGATGTTTACCTCAGCTTCTCTTCTGTACTCTGCCTCTGTGGCCCACCAGCATATTTTTGATTGGCATATCCCCTTCCTCTGATAAGATAATAATATCTGTAGGTGTTGTTTAAGTCTCACCTATACATGCCTGTGTGCTGATCATAGGCCACAACCTAATGCTCATTTCTTTATTCTCATTCTTGGGCAAAACATCACTGCATCCCCCATGTGCTGGCAAAACACCCACCTAGGTCTTGAAGAGCACCAGAAGATCTTTGAGTGGCTTTGTTTCAGATAAGCTCAATACAAGCCCATGACTCCAGGTGGGACAGGGCGGGGGTGGTGGTGGCGGGTCTCCACTGTCAGACCAATGAGTTGCCCTACTTCTCTCGGCCTGTTTTTTTATTGTGATGTCAGATGGTGCTCGGTTCATTTTCTATCTAGCATATGACCTACGTAGGACCATGAAACATATTTTACTCTGTCCATTTCCCCCCTTAATTTGTATCGTTTCAGAGATAAATTTAGTTTGGATAGTTTAAATGTAGTTCTAACCTTTGATGAATGCATAAATCCATAAGGGTCCAGAATTCAGTTCTAGTGCATGCATCCTTTTGGCATATGATATCTTGTATTGATTGGTATGATATCTTGTATTTCAAAGGTGCTAATTTTGGATGGAAACCTAACTAATTTTTGTCTTTAGTATAACACAACAAAAGATATTTTTTATCTCAACATCTTATGCTTAATTCCATCAATAGCCTTTATTCAAATTCAATAATTGCTCTTTTTGACGAAAAATACAATCTGGGGGTACATCTAAACTCTGCTTAATAGTAATGAACTACAATAAAATTTTACTTTCAAAGAGAATAAGTTTCCTACAGAGATCAGTTTTGTTAATTTTTAACAAATTTGGAATAGTGGTAAGTTTTCTCTATTAGCTTCTTAGATTCTAATTAAAAAGGTAGAGATTTGAAGCCTACCACCAATATATAGTTCTTAAAGTATCTTTCCTTTGGAAAAAAAAAAGTGCAAAGTGTTAGTGTATATGCGTACTTTTGTATAGAATATATTTTATTTAATAATATATGCTATGAATTTACTTGTATTAAAAGGCCTTTAAAGAAAGAAGCCTAAATAATAGCAAAAATTGAGGCCACTTAAAATAATGAGGTGGAGAATTTCTGCTACCATTCACATTAAAAAGTAAACACCTCACTTTTCTCTGCTTTTTTGGAAAAGGAGATTTTCACATTCTAATAATCTGAAAATGTTCCTATTTTACAAGACATCTGAGTATAAAAGTTTTAAGTAGCTCATCATCTTCATTTCTTACAATTACCAAAAGGCATTGAAAGCAATTAGAATCCATTGAATTGGACATATAAAACAAAACCTTACCGGGTCAATGTTCTCTGGGAGCTGAGGAGGGATGGGGTGTGGGTTGCCACACCGAGAACTTTCCTTTATTGCTTCCTTTGGCCAGCTCATGCATCCTCCTTATAACACAAAGGGCGGGATGGAGACACCTCTCTTCTCAAAGCTGTTCTCCTTTCCCTCAAAACCAAGTTTCTCACAAAAACAAGTTTCTTGCAAATGCAAAGTTTTTTGCTTTTTTGACATTTTATTATTAAAATCTTTTAAATATACAAGAATGTTGAAACAATTGGATGGTCAATATCCATGTACTCATCACTTATAGTCTACAATTAACATTTGATTATATTTACTTTGTCACATATCTACCTCTCTACTATCCATTGGTTCTATCCATCCATCTATCCATCAGTCCCTTTCTTTCTTTCTTTGGTAGATACACGACAGCGTATGTTCTGTTAATCTCCACTATGCTAGTACGTAAGTATGCTCTTATGAGTATGCTAGTAAGTAAATTTCTTGCCTGCGTGTACTTACATGCTCATGCCTTAACAGGTTGGTCCAGGCAGCTCCTGCTTCTCTCACCTGTCCTCACCCCAGCATATCTCCATCCACATAAGACTTCTCACCCACCACTGAATATAACATAAATGGTTGTGGCCTCCAAAGTTTGCAAATTTTCTTCCTTCTACAGAGAATATTCATTCTCCTTGTTCTTTTGCTCTTACTTATCCTTCAAGATCCTTTAACTACTATGATTTCAGTGAAGTTTTTTCCTCATGCCTCAAGGCAATTAGTACCTGCTATCAATGGCATGCTGGTACACCTTTAACAACTCATCCTCCAGGGGAAAATGGCCCTAGTCTGTGGCATTTGCAGATTTCCATAGTATATATTCTCTTCCCTGCTACTGCCAACATGAAGTTGAGAAGAGATATGCCCAGGGTCACCTGGTGGCTCAGTCAGTTATGTGTCTGACTCTTGATTTCAGCTCTGGTCATGATCTCAGGGTCCTGGGATGGAGCTCATATTGGGCTCCATGCTCAGAGGGAGGGCTGTTTGAGATTCTCTCTCTGCCTCTCCCTTTAGACCTCCCCTTGTTCATGCTGTCTCTCTCTCTCAAATAAATAAAATCTTAAAAACAAAAAGAGAGAGAGAAAAAAATTTAAAAAAAAAGAGAGATGTGCTCAGTCTGCTCTCACTCTTACTAGTGGACTCGAACCAGTTTGGGCACACCACTGCTACTATCACTTAATTTGTCCCACTCTCTTGTTGTCATTCCCGTGATTTCCTCCAGCGGAGATCCCACGTCCTTCATATTACTGTTGCTGGCAGTTAGCATGTGGCAGGTGACACGGGATGAGATTCACGAGCACACTTAATCGTATTCTATCGTATTCTATCTAGCACTTCCCACATAGTCTAATTCAGGTAACACTGAGGGGTTTGCAGCAGTACCTCAGCAGGTTGGAGCTGTGAGCTGGATGACAGAGCACGTGTGATGTGTGGCAGAAAGCCCATGTGCTGGGAATCTCTCTTCCCTCTAGCAGTTGGCTCCTCCCTGCAGTGAGGCTGCAGCACTTTCCCGGTCCCCTTAGAGGCTGAAATCCACCCTGCAGGGATGCCACACTCAGCAAGCCATTTGGCATGGATGCCTTTCAAAGTCATAAGAAGTCAGCGAGGGGCTAAGTTAAGGTCAGAAAGGACACATGTTAAAAGCAGATCTTTAAAGATTTCCTTGGTCTCTACATTAGCCTCTTCCACTTTGAGGACAACTGAGTGTGCAGGTTTGCCTGGATTCTGGATATAGTAGCATCAGACCCCAGGCATAAAAGAAGATTAGAACTTAAAAGTTGAAGGGGGGGGGCTCAAAAAAGAAGTGGTAATTACCCGAATGGAAACACAAAATGAAATTTACTTAAAATGACTTTTTTTTTTAACATATGAAATGTTGCCTTTCCGTTATGTACTTGTAGGTTAAAATGTTCTGTTCTTTTCAGTGAAAAATAGTCACTTCAGTTTTAATGTAAAAGGAATTTTATGTTCCTGCATTATTTTATTTGCTCAATTTTAATTTGAGCTACTGTGGTCATTTCCAGGACTTAAAGAGAGCAAGTATGTTGAATGTGACATTGTATTTTGCATGTTGCAACTAGTAAAATTCTGCTTTTTCTTTAAAATTCTGTTTTTTCTATAAAAATGTGTTTTTTCTTTGATCCCTCTATAGAATACAAACCGTGAGGGATTGCAATGGAACATTATTTGAGTATTTCAAATTTTGGTGAGGTTATCCAAATGTGGCATTAGTTTCATTTTGATTTTGAATATTTGGAAAATATTGAAGGCAATTTCTAACTTAAGAGATACTCATTTTGAATGTCTCTTCACACTGTCTGTGATTAGGTTATTTTTTATTTTTTGAGTAAATGTATTCTAATTTTATAAAAGAAGTGGTAAACCTTTTTACCTGTGTTATTGAGACATTTAAAAAGAGACAACCGTTCTTCATTAAGAAAAGTGTTGTCAGGATGCCTGGGGGCTCAGTTAGTTCAGCCTCTGCCTTCAGCTCAAGTCATGATCTCAGGGTCCTGGGATTGACCCTGCTTAGAGCTCCTTACTCAGTGGGGAGCCTACTTCTCCCCTGCCTGCAGCACCTGCTGTTTAGGCTCTCTCTGATTAAAAAAAAAAAAATGTTGTTACATGCTGTGAATCATCATTTTTTGGGAGTACACCTATGAGTACATAAAGTAGAATAATCTGTTACATGCTCTTCAGTAGGTCATTTGATCTGAAAAAAAAAAAAAAAAGGAAGGACAGACTGGCTCTATCAGAATGTTGATTTTACATTTCAAATTCAGAATTCATTTGAGCATTTTTCTGAGAATCAGTTGATACTGAGCTGAAAAGGACAGTTCCATACAATTTCTTTCCCTCCCTTTCTGACTAGTTTCTTACTTTTCTTTGCTCTGGTTGTGGTTTTTACAAGGCCTTTACTGAAAAATTTCTGGGAGATTATCCTTCTTATATATTTTTCATTTATTTTATGTTTTGCCTTTCTCATTTCTCTTAAAAATATACAGTTTTATTTCTAGCTGCTCCTTCTTTCTGCTTTCCTTACCGTGCTTCTAAATATAGCCACCACTTTCGGACCTCACCCACACTTTACATTCTTTTTGTCTTTTGGATGGATTTATGATCTGGCCATACTGTGTGTTGGAAAGGGTCAGAATCTTTTCCCTGACTTAGCATCCCATGACCTCAGAGTGGACTGGGTCAAACACACTAGAAATACTAACTGTAGAGTAGGAATAGCATGGTGTTAGACCCAAAACAGAATTTAATGGAATAATGGAAAATATATAGATAAGAAAGAAAGCCACCTTAAGGAGACTAATTGTGGTCCCACTTTTTTCTTTTCTTAACAAATGTTTCTTCGTAGTCTCTTGATCATAAATTACCTAAAATGCAAGTACAGGAACGTCAGACTTTTAAATGGTCTCTGGGACAGGATTTACTGTATAAAGAATCATAATTACAAATCATAGGTAGTAAATATTGTTAGAAACCCAGGATAAATTTCGAGGCAGGGATCCGGCTCACACACTATTTTCTTCTCAACTGTTCTGGCCAACAGCATGTAATTCAAGGAACCTAGCAAATGAGAATCCATGGTTCCACTTAATCATTAGAAAAACTGGATTGGAGAGTGGTTTTCTCTCATGCACTGAAACTTCCTCTACCCGTCTGCTGGCAGAATAGCTGCTAGTGGTAAATCCGGCCAGTCGGTATGTTGGGAGATACCCGCCATGCTGGGATTGCCACAAGGGAGAAAGAAATGGTCAAAAATATGGGCTGTGTTCAGGTTAGAGAGACAAGGGGAAGAAGCCAGCTCGCTGGTACGTACCTTCTGGGGAACACCTGTGAGTGCATGAGGTGGGCGTGCGCTCATAGCTCTTCTGGCCCATTCAGGAGAAGGAAGTGGCCCATTATGTTTTCCTTTTCCTTGGGGGAGAGAAAAGCAGAGGTTTGGGTTTTGTTTTTGTTTTTGTTTTTTACCCCCTCTGGACAGTTCAAAATTGTGTGTGTTGATGTGAGTTTTCTTTCTTACAGAAATATTAGGGTGGTGATTAATTATTTGACTCTCATCAAACAATGAAAAGGATTCTAAATCACATTCTTTTTTTTTTAAGATTTTATTTATTTATTTGACAGAGAGATCACAAGTAGGCAGAGAGACAGGCAGAGAGAGAGGAAGGGAAGCAGGCTCCCTGCTGGGCAGAGAGCCCGGTTCGGGGCTCAATCCCAGGACCCAGGGAACATGAGCCGAATGCAGAGGCTTTAACCCACTGAGCCACCCAGGCACCCCTCTACATCACATTATTAAAAGCCTGTGAAGAACCTGAGGTGCCTGGGTGGCTCAGTTGGTTGGGCGACTGCCTTTGGCTCAGGTCATGATCCTGGATTCCTAGGATCTAGCCCTGCAATGGGCTCCCCACTCAGCGGGGAGTCTGCTTCTCCTTCTGATCCACTCCTCTCTCATGTGCTCTCTCTCATTTTCTCTCTCTCTCAAATAAGTAAATAAAAAGTCTTTTTAAAATTTAAAAAAAAAAAAAAACTTGCTGAGAGAAAAAGCAGAACTCTCTCCATCCGAAAAGGTCAGAAAGCTTGTCCTTATCTCAGATTAGAAGACCAAAACTTGTACCATTTAGCACTGGTGGGCTGTAATCTCTAAAAAAATTAGCTGACTTAATAAATTGTTCATTTGGATTAAGAACATTTCTGATATTATCTGAAAGGAATATTTTGTTGTATTTCTATTGGTGGCAGTAGAACTAGAAAAACAATCTTGTGTTAACACTTCCTACAAAGTCCCATATAATGTATAACAAGCCTATCTTAGCCCCTTTACCTTGGATTATAAAAATCTTAGAAAGATGTTTTTCTGTGATTTGCACTTCTCCAGACATGCTTTGGGAATTTAATAAAAAATGAAATAGGTTCACTAAAGATCAAAGAGTATTATTTTTAAAACATGATAAAAATGTTTACAAGTAACAATAACCTGCATAGATTGATTTTTTTTTTCATTTGGAAAATACAGTAAGTGGTAGAAGTTACTCAGACAGACCTGTGTGTAACTTTTACATAAGTACTAAAATACAGACCGTGCCACCATCTCTTACTAAACCCAATGCAATAGTTCTCTAGTTCTCCATTTTCCCCTCTAGAACATGTGAACCAGCAGAAGATGGAAGAGTATCAAGTCCTAAAAGAAATGTTTTTATGGCCACTAAATGACATGCATGAGATTTCAGGGAACTTAGGGAGTTGAGACTCCCTTCACTTCAAGGGAGAACTTTTGAAAAAGCAGTTTCCTAATAAAGTAGTCTTCTCACCATGGAGTCCAGAAATGAGTAGAAAATCCTGGTGACTCACTTGATTCTCTTTGCCAATACATACTCTCTCTGTAAAAATAAAAGAAAAGGATAGGAACCAACCTAGTCAGCTCCATGATTTTTCTCTTTACCCACCTCTCCTTGGAAATCTCGAAAGTTGCGCTTTAGCATTTTGGGGACCTCTCAAGAGCCACATCCAAAAATTAATAGACAGATGTATAGGTTTTTAAAATTAATTCTGAGATAAATCCACTGTTCGGGGAGGGAGGTGGTTTTGCTTACTCTAGTCGGTTATATATCTAAACTTGTAAAATAATTACAGTTAGATAAAAGGTCACTGACTACTTAACCCTCTCTTTTAAAATATAGGAGCAACAGCCGCGGCCCGGAAGGAGGTGATAAGAAACAAGATCCGAGCAATAGGCAAAATGGCCCGAGTGTTCTCGGTTCTCAGGTGGGATCATTGTTCTGGTGTTTCTGTTTTGAATGTGATTATGTGTCTTTCGATAAACATTTTAATACTGTAATCTGGTAATTTAAGTATTTCACTAGAAAATATTTGCTTTTTCTTAGTTTTTTTTTTTTTAATGGGATTGTTTATTCCTCATTTTCTTAGTCAAATTGAAATATTCTAAATTATTTCCTTAGAGAAAGCCTCTAATTAGGCTATTTCACATTTTATCACTATTTCCTGCTGGACTTTAGAAAATTTATTTCATGATAGGCTGAACTTGTAGTGAAATTGGAAAGCTGTTATAATTCATTTTATGTTTCATTTTGGTTTTGTGGTAAAAGATGAATTTATCAGGTGCATTTCACTAGATTTCTAGGAAATGAACATTAACCATTGAGCTTGTTCATGTGACTCTATTATTCTAATAAGTCAATGAGAGAAAAATAGTTATTTAATAGTTATTTAATGTTTCCATTCCCATGCAGTGATTATTTTTTAAAATAGATCATGAACCATGTTATTATTAATCCTATGTTGTGAAAACAAATGTTTTCTTGAAGAGAACTAACTGCACATTATTTAAATTTTTTTATCTACTATTTGGTAAGACAAGTTATATATTTCTCCTCAAAAAATTGCATTGAAATATGGCATTATTATTATGTGAGGAGTATATGGTCAATTCACAATTCCTCATTAACAAGGATAAATAGGTATACCTTGCAAAACAGACCATTCCCATGTTGTATGATTCATAACCAAATTTTTGCCAAATTTTTATCTCAACTCTTCCTCCTGGAGTAGCTGCGTGGGCTCTTCTGATTTCTCCTCTTGCCGTCGCCAGTCTATTCCCGGTGGAGTCACTAAAGAATAACCAAATAGCTTGTTGCCAAAAGCAGGGAGTTGTGAAAAAGATGAAAGGCGGTATCATCCTTTCTTAAAGACACCAAATCAAAGTCAATAATAGCTCCGTGCTGACCAGCCAGATCCTGAAGAGTCATGTTAAGGCTGAAAACAGGGCACTGTTGCTCCTTACAGCCTACTGTGCGCTAATGCTTCCTATTCCTGACTGAATTTCTAGGACTCACTCACTCATTCAGTAATAACTATACACATAAAGCATGGATTACATACCATGAAGAGAAAAAGGCGGATAGCAAGTGGGACATGAGGCACTTATTTTAGTGGGTGGCCAACAAAGAACTTTCTGAATAATAGCATTTGAGTAGGAAGTGTGGGGGTGACCTTCATGAAAACGCAGAATTAAGAGTGTTTAAGACAAAGAGAATAGCAGGTGCAAAGATTCTTGGATGGAAACCAGGTCATCAGTTTTGAGGCCCAGGAAGGACTGTGTGGCTGGAAGGATATATTGTGGCAGCAAAAGACCACGGGAAGATCGGAAGTCCACCAGGACTTCTGCAGAATCACTTACTTGTTTATCATACCTCACATTTACTGACTTTTTTTTCTTGATTTTTTTTTCTATCTGACGTCTCTGTGGAAAGAAGTAAAAGCAGTTCCAAAATTTCCAAGTGAAAGTGTATTTAAGGAAAAAAGGAAAGCCTTTCTTAGTATAAAAACTTGTTTCCACCCATGTTAGTTTTCAAAGCACATGAAGGTGGTAAAGGCAATGCTATAGAGTCATAGGTAGGTCTCAAAATTGGAAAGTCCTTCTAGTCAGTCCCCTGCCCACAGGTACATAAGATGGAATTATTCCCAGCTGAGAAATGGTCTCTTCACACCCAGCGATGGTCAGTGACTTGACGGAGATTGCATACATTGATGGAAAATAAAACCAAGATATATTGTATTGCAGAATGCAGGGGGTGTCTAGCCTGAGAAAAGAAGGTGAAGGTTAGCAAGGAATGACTGAATGTTAGATGTGTACAGTATACTGAGTCAGGTACAATGAATACCAAATTGGAATGACAGACATGTGGACACGAAACTAATACAAGACAATGAAATGCGTGCTAAATACATGAAGAGATGCTCTGCTGCAGACGAGGACGGGGCTCCACGGAGTTCTGTTTCCCGCAAAACAGAAAACAAGAAACTATGTTCCTCAAGAGGTTGACATAGGAGGAATGCTGTGAAGGATAGGTAGGATTCCTTTAGGTGGTGAATTGTGGAACAGGAAGGTTTGGGAGCTGAGAAGTCATCAAGCACACAGTCACATGGTCCTAAGGGCAGTGCTTTAAGAGCCCTCTTGCTAAGTGCCAGGTGCCCTGTCTCATGGTGTATGCATTTGACAGTAATCCGCACAGCAGACATGCAAGGGAAGCACTGTGTCCAAACTCAGTGTGCAGCACTAGTGAGTGTCTGGAACAGTGTGGTCGGCGAATTCTAAGTATTCAAAAGAGCGGAGTCTTAAGACATGAGGGTAAGTGAGGAATCTAGGGAAAAGTGAAGCTGAAGATGTATTTAAGTCCAGATCCTTGACAGCCTTGAATAGCATGGCCATGGTAAAATATTGAATTTTTGCATGGAGGCAGGGACAGTCATAGGATGTTTTTAATAGGATAAAAGGCATGCTCTAACCCATGTTTAGATATTATATGTTAGTGGATGTGTGAAGACTAGACAACAAGATGACTTACTGACGTCAGGGAGGACATTTTGGAAACGATTGAATTTATCTAAGCAAATTAGGCTATAGGGGGAAACATACAAAGGAAGAGATGAAAAGAATTTGTGAAGCTGGAAATTTTTAAACGAAATGAATGAATGTGAATGGTGGTATACATTTGTCAGGTATAACTGTCCGGCATGTCCCTTACATTGTGATAATTTGCCACATTATAAGGGAATCAGAACACTGTCTTTCAGCAGCCTTGGCAGGAAAGGTGCAGGCATGTTGCCTAAGATCCACCAATCAAATGAATGCACAGAAAACTTGTGTTTTAAAAAGAGCACTGTGAGGGGGCAGGAAGCGGGGAAGGTGATTTCTCTCTCAGCTGTGAGACCTGAGAGGACAGCAAAAGAACTACTTTCTCAGAATTTCGCCAGCATTAGCATGAGTTTAGGTGTTGGCTCTGAACAGTGGTGGCACCAGATTCCCCAGCGTGGATGGACACCCGTGCTCTTCTGGGCTGCAGACTCTCTGGGTCTGTGAGCTCTCTCAGATCCTTTAGTGCATCTCTCTGCTGTCAGAATCAGCCAAGAATTCCGACCTGTGCAAGGGGTGGTGAGGGAGAGGAAATGTTCTAAGAATATTCCATAGAGATTCTAGCCTCTGCCATGGGTAGGGTGATAGCACTGCTACCTAAGGAAGAGGAAGTATTTCTCCATTTAAATACCTAACAGGTATTTTGGGGGAGGATTTGGGCATATTTTTCCTCTAGGATGCCGGTGGAATATTCATTCAGAGACAGACAGGAAGTCTACCCTGGAGCTTTAGAGAGAGATTAGGGTAGGAAATGTTGTCATGAGAGGGGACACAAGACTAAAGTAGCCTAAGTGGATGGTCTCGCTATGAAAGAAAGTAGACATAGGAGAAAAAGAAAAGAATCCTCTAGAACAGTGCTTTGTAGTAGAAATATGATGTGAGCCACATCTGTAGGTTGACATTTTCTAGAAGTCACAATAAAGGAGTAGAAAGAAATGGGTGAAATTAATTTTAAAACTGTCTTTTATTTAACACATATGTTGAGAATTTTATCCCTTCAATGTGTAGTCAGTATAAAGCTTCTGAAGGAGATGTCTTACATTCTTATTTTTGTATTAAGTGTATGAAACCTGGTGAGCATTTCATACCAACAGCACATCTCAAGTCAGGTTACAAGTGGATAAGAGCCACACGTGGCTGGAAACTTCCATTTTAAAAAGCACAGGTGTGGAGCCAGAGAAAAAAGATCATCCAAGGGACTGAGAAGGGGAGGCCAGAGGAGGAGGAGAACTAGGGAAGAAAGTGATTGAGACCTCTGCAAAGAGTCTTTCTGGAAGCGGGCGTGGTCATCAGTGGGCAGTAGAGCCAAGGTGTGTGAGGGAGGACTCAGTGGATGTGGTTGGAATTGAGGAATGGGAAAGCTGCCAGAAACTATGGGTGCTTGGGTTTTGTGTGCAGCAGGAGCAACAATCAGAATATAGGGAGATGAGGAATATCGTTGAGTGCAAAAGGGAGAAGAAGGAAGGAAGCCTGATTTCGAATATGAATGCAAAAAAGAAGATATGTTCCTTTCTTTAGAGGGACTCCCAATTCCAAATCCACATATTAGCACTTAAGATGATTTCTTCTTTGTGTGACCTCTACTCTATTTGACAGCAGAAGCCTGGAAAGGTTACAGTACTGTATGAGGGCAAACAATGATTAATGATCATCTCAAACCTAACATTTTTAAGTCAACTATAGTAAAGGATATAGAAATCTCAAATGTGGATAACACCGCCATTCTATTTTCCTTTTACTTATTCTTTTAGTAAATGTGTTTCGAATGTGGACTATATACCAGATGCTTTCCTGTCTGGATACTTAAAACAACAACAATAGAATAAATAAACTGTATGGTTTTTCAGGGGTAATAAGTGCTTTAGGTAAAAATAAAATCAACAAGGGGAGATGGGCAGTATATAAACAGCCTTCTAAAGGAAGTCCTCACTTAGAGGGCTATACTTGAGCAGAAATTCAAAGGCAGAGAGGTAGTGAGCCATGCAGACACTGGAGGGAGAGTGTGCCAAAGAAGGGTAGAGCCCTGAGGGGTGAGGTGTGCCAGATGTGTTGGAGGGACACTAAAGGGAGTGTACGCTGGTAGGAAATGGAGTAGGACAGATGGGTGAGGTTAGGAGAGTGTGGATTGGGAGCTGGTTTTCAAAGGCTGTGGTCAAACCTAAAGATTTTGCTTTTCACCCTTAAGGAGAGGAGAAGCCTTTGGAGAGCTTTGTATAGGGAAGTGGTAGGATCTGCCTATGTATTAAAAGGCCCAGACTGTTTGCTACACTGAGAATAGACAGGGATGGAGGCAGAGAGTGTGATGAGGGTGGAGCAGGAAGACCAGTAAAGAAACTGCTGGAAAAATCCAGGCAAGAGATGCTGGTGGGAAGCAAAAGAAGTCAGCCGCTAAAAGCTATACGTTGTATGATTTCGCCTCTATGAAACATCTAGAAGAAGCGAATGTACAGAAAGTAGATTAGTGGTTATATAAGGGTGAAAGAAATGGAGAGCCACTCTAATGGACACAGATTTTCTTTTGGGGGCAATGAAAATACTTTAAAATTGATTAAAGTGATTGTTTCACAATTTTGTGAATGCACTAAAAAAATTGATTAAACACATACTTTAAATGGATGAATTATATGGGATGTTGCTTCTGTTCCACAAAACTGTTTTAAAAAGGGAAGTGGTAGGATTGTGAGAGTGGCAAGATGCTGGAAATATTTTGATGGTAGAGCCCTCAAGGTTTGCCAGCTGCGTGGAGATGCGAGGAGGTGGAGAGAGAGAGAGGACCGGGAGTGAAGGGGTAATTCTTGAGGCTTAACAAAAAGATGAAGTTGAAGAAAGTCTGTGGAAGTAGCTGGTTTTGGGGGATCGTTTAAGAATTCTGTTTGGGTCATGTTAGATAGCTTCATAAAAACGTGGCTTTGATAGTTCTACATATAGTAGATGTTATATATCTATATATTTGTATTATAAACACTTTCTGATTATGTAGACTTACAGCGTTAGCTACATGGGAAGATGAGAGTATTCCTATTTCATGGTTATTTAATCATGATGATTTATTTATAAATCAAAGTGATTAATAGTTCTGTGACTAATAAATAGCATTGAAATGATGATGTGCAGAAGATGTAACACAATCATCACAATGAGTAATGCAATAAAGTTCTATTAACAAATCAGTGGGGGGAAACACTGCTGTAAAGGTGGGAATGTTACCAGTGGCTTTCCTGGCTGGTTGTCATTATTTGTCTACTTACCATGTGATGTCAATTACTTAATAGCGCCTTGAATGTAATTTCTAGTTCCCTAATCTATAAACCAGAGAGTTTTTTGCGGGGTTTTTTGTTTTGTTTTGTTTTGTTTTGTTTTTAATCTCTCATATATACTCTTTGGTTTTCTCACCCGAGGGAAGTAAGTTCCACTCATTTCTGCTGAGCCTTGGCTGGAAAACTTACATCAGCACTCTCCAGGGCTCGTTTTCGACATATTTATGGGTGTCGCGGTGGCTGTCCAGCAAACACCATATGGCAATGCCCGCTTACAAAATGTGAATTGTGTTCTGTCTCTTCGGGACTCAGACGAGGCCGAGCCTGCGCCAGTCCGTAATCGTAAACTAGCACGGCGGCTGCCCGTTGACGTGGCGCGACTTCAGTGGGAATGTGTAAAAACGCAGTATGTCTGAAACAAAGTAAAACCCAGAGGGCCTAGGGCGAGGGAAATGTGAGTTCTACTACGCATTCTCCCCCTTTCTTTTGAAAGAAAATCAAAGTTACTGTCCTCTCTCCCCTTGTGCCTTTGCAGAGAAGAGAGCGAGAGTGTGCTGACGCTGAAAGGCTTGACCCCCACGGGCATGCTCCCCAGCGGAGTGCTTTCCGGAGGGAAGCAGACGCTGCAAAGCGGTAAGCAGGCCCCGCGGTGCGGCCGTGGGGGGGCAGCTCAGGCCGCGGGGTCAGCGGAGCCCCGAATTACTCACCCCTGTGGGCGCGGCCGTGGTCTTCAGACCTTCTCAGCGGGAAGAAGGGCTGGAACCCCACAGCAGGCGGACCCGTCCTGTCCGACAGAATAGCTCCCTGGTGGTCCCTGGACCGCGGTCCTCGCCCGCCCACCGCCCGCCCCGTGCACACAACAGTCACCACCCCCGCAGGCTGGGGACAACCCACTGAGGCTGGCCACGCGCAGGACGGCCTTGACAGCTTTGAGTCATTCCACTGCTAAAAATAACTTTTCATAAATTACGTTTCTGCTAAATGTTCTGGCTGTCTATTTGACTGAAAAAATAAACACATGCGCAAATACACGTCCGGAGGCCTAGATTATAGTGGAGAATGGAAGGACCTCAAAAGGGTGACTTCATTATCTCCTTGAATAGAAGTTGGGAGTCATATGTGTCTTTGATTTCTCCATCCAAGACAGAGGAGACTGAGAAGAACCACATTTTATTTTTGAAAAAGAATGAAAACATTTCTTTTAAGATAAAGTGTTTTGTTTTTTTGTTTTTTTGGTTTTTTTTTTTTTTTTGGCCAATTAAAATGTGTAGCTTTCTGGACGAGTGCTGTCCAGAGAACTTTTTGTGATAATGGAAATTTCTGTGTTGGTCCAGAAGCCACTGGCTATGGAGCACTTGAAATACAGCTCCTACAACTGAGACGCCGAAACGGGATTTTTTTATTTTAGCTAATTTGTATTAATTTGCTTTAAATAGCCACATGTGACTAATGGCCACCACACCAGACAGAACAGCACTGCATACTTTTACGTTTGTGAATTTTGTCTTGCTGCTTTAACTATCATTATAATTAGAGTCCAATTTTAATAATATATGATGAAAATTTGCCATTAAATTATACTTTAAGTGAATGAGTAGAAATCAATAAAACAAAAATCCACTATAACATTTTAAAAACTAATCTCAGCCTCTTGCTTATTTTCCCTTATCTTTCCCTGAGTCTTTTTTTGTGGGGTTTTTTTTCCCTATCTCTATCCTTCAATCTAGAAGATTCAAGTATTCCTATAGTTACATGATTTAGACACACCTCTTCTACGTAGAGAATCATGTTCAGCATCACGATAATTTTCTTTATTTTCATGTGAGTTCATTCCAAAATCAGTGTCTCTGGTTTCCAGAAAAAGGCACAAATTTATAAATGAAGATAGGAAAAGGCGTAGAAGTAAATTTACCCTTGAATTTGTAACTAAAAAGTATCCTAATAACTTTAAAAAAACAAAAATTTCTCCCACCAAAAGAAACATGTTCTCTAAAAAAAATAGCATAAATGGATCATTTGTATGCACAAAATACACAACTATCTAAATGACTGAAATTTGCATAGTTTCTGATAAGCACATTTTAAGGTACAGCGGGTGTTATTATCAGAGACTATGGGCCACATTTGCTTTGGAAGAAGACATTTAATAATGGGCAGTGCATATTTCTGATACGTTGGTGCTGGTGTGGTTCCAGATTTTTGGTTTACCTTTGAACTTAAGTTATTTAAGTTCTTAAAACTCTTTGTTTTGTTACTAGATTTTCACCTGTATTTTAACTTAGGTTATTCAGTTTCCTTTTCTGTTCCTTTATGTTGAATCCATTGGTTTCTGTTTTTCTGTGTTGAACTCTCACACATGCAAACACATCCACATATAACAGGTATTAGGGCTAGAACCTCGTTAGTCCTGAGAACTTGAAAACCCCATATATATTTTAAACCACATCCATTGAAACAATTTCAAAATCCACTGTCTGGATTTAAAATGATCAAAAAGAAGAAACTGCTCAAAGCTTTACTGTTTAGCTTTTCCCCCTAGTGGTAAATATTTTACAGTTTTTATCGGAAGGCATTTAGAATGTACCGTAAGGAAATTATAGTGTACGTTTGGCAGTTGCTCTAGTTTTAAAACCTTAAATTATAAGAAATATGCAAATTCAAGTGATGGGGTAGAATTTAAATATTAAACATTTTGAAGTTACTGAGAAGTTTTACATTTTAGCCCTTAATTAGGGAGATAGCAGCTGGCCTTAATAACGTGGAAAGACTCATACACCTGTATTAGTGAGAATATAGACGCTAACCTTATTATAAAAATTGCTGAGAAAGCAGTGGGCTTTTAAAGTGTTGCCTCGGAAATGGGCTGAGGTTTCAGTATTTGGACTGTCTCTTCTTTAAAATGCTGATAGAATTATTACTGCAACTGACATGTTACCGCTGGATGGTAGCATTTCAAGAATTTCCTTTCCATGGATGGTATTCCAGTAAGGAAAACTGACTTTAAATTGGGTTGCCTGGCAGAGGAAGTCCAGACTATGCATACCATTGCCCACCTTTTCTCCTTCTCTCTCACCACTCCAGACAAGCTCTGTGTTTGTCTTTAAAGGACTAGCAACTCAGACACATTGATTTTATTCTTCCTCCAGATTCGCACACACATACACACACTCCACTTTTCCACTGTGCTAGGAATCGCGCCATTTAATGTTAAATAGTGTGAATTATCCCACTGATATTATGACACTCCTTCGAGGTCTGCCATTTTGTCTGGCATTTTCAAATCTTAAGTCGCCAAGCATAGAAGTGGATTTTGTATACTTTCTGTGTCCGACTAAGATTGACCTAGTCTCTTACTGATTCAATCTAAAGAAAAGAAAAATGTCTTGTTTTTCAAAAGGGTTGACCGTTTTGTCATTTATTTCATGGACAAAAACCAGTTCACTCAGCTAGGTGTATCCAGCTCATAAAATAAACTTCTCATTTTTGTTGCGTTTTTTCCTTTCTTTTTACCCTTTCTGTTTTGTTGTCTGTACCAGAATCCAGCACTTACAGGAACATTAATTCTCTGAGCTCCCTTGATCGTCACTGATTTGTTCTTAGAGTTAAAAATCCTCTGCTCATTTTTCTCATTCATTTTGCACCCCCTTTCTTCTCTTCAGCTACTGTTGAGGCTATTGAGGCTGATGAAGGTAAATTGGCCAGTCCCCTTTCTGTTGTACCTGCAACAGATAAGGGCTCTGCTGGGTGTATTCATTCATTTATTTATTTATTTATTATTATTTTTTTTTTTTGCTGTAGCTTGTACAGAGTGTGTGGGTGTTGGGCTAACAGTTGTGGCTCAGTATTAACCAAAATGTTCTTGCTTTAAAGGGGAAAATGTCCTTTTATGGTTTGTTTGTTTGTTTTTTTTTCCCTTAAAGCTATGTTTGACTTTGTACACAACGAACCTAGAATAGTCACAGAAAACCAAAGGATTATATATCTTGAAATCTTGAACGATGTGGGGTGGGGGTTATGGCAGCTGTTTTGACAAATATCGCATAAAATAATATTCTTTGAGCTGAACCATGTCCCTCCCTCAAATCATTTTCAGTCAGCACTGAAGAGAAGAGAAGAAAGATAGCTTTATTAAATCTAGTCTTCAGAAGTTTCTAGCCAAAAATAAGTGTTCGTTTGAATAGTGCTTTGTTGTAGTTCAACATTAATTTATGTCTCTAAAAAATATTCCAGTGTGAGACAGCTGTGTATGAGATAAACAGTTCTGCTAGTCTTACAAATTTTAACCTATTGGTATTTGTAGGACAGTCAGCACCATTAAGATATTATAAAGAGTTCAAAAATCCCCACTGGCTGTGACAGTGGCCGTGACAAGAACAGTGACTATCCAGTCCTCACTCAATTGATGGTTCACTGAGGGTCTGTTTGGTGCCAGGCACTGTGCTAAGGCACAGTACCGAAAATCCAGAATTGTACCTCCCCCACTGTGGCCTAGCATGGCGAAAGGACAACAGCGTTGGTCCTCTAGAAATTACTTTCAAATCAAGTGCTCGACCAATATAGTCAAGAGAGGACTGCCTATCAAAATAGTTTTTAATATCATCCATACCACACCCTCTGGAAATTTTAAAAAGAATAATTTGAAGTTCCCCTTTAAAACAAAATTCTTCAGTTGTATTTTGTTCTTGCAAGATCACTTTTTTTTTTATTTTTTCCCAAAACTGTGTGCATATGGTCCTTCGATACGATGCAAAAAGTGCCACTTGAGACTGTTGAATTTGCATACGATTCGGTTATGGTAGGGGAAATGATAGCACTGTAAGAGAAAATACAACTGCTTCCTAAATAGCAGTGAATAAACTGCTATTTATGTGGGAATTCTCTATTCCTCTTGGCAAATTCTAATCTGCAGTGTGCATTCTTGTTGATAGTTTGGCTGTTTTCTGTGGTTTCTGTGACTCTGTGTTGTGTTCAGTATACTACCAATGTAAATTGCTAATACCCATTGTCTGACCAGCAACTACAGCAGAGCACATTCTTCCAGACCAGGGTTAGAGATTTGATTAGAGATGGAGCCCCATTCGGGACATGTCCATTGTTCCAGCTAGAGTTTGAATTTCTGCACTCTCACCCTATTGGCTTTTAAAACCCTGAGATGCCTCTTTTACCATTTAAATAATAAAATCGCTTCACAAATTATCATGTTGACAAACTTCTGTATTTATTCGTTATGATGAAATGATATTCACAGAGGTTTAGAAAAAGAATAGAATACCACTTTGTGCCATTATTTTGTCCCTCAAAATAATTGAGTGTTCAGGGTGGGTACTCACTAGACAGCTCTGTTATTTTGCAATTTATTACCAAATTAGAGAAGAATTAAGAAGCTTTGCTTTGGGCCTTGGTCTTTCCTCATTTCCCCATCTTCTTCCTCTCACCAGTTGACTAATCACCATTTTGCCAACCTTTAAAATGCAGAGGGGTAACAAACTATTTCTCATCCTTTCATGAGTTTGGAAGCAATGGTGTAGCTCTTTTAAGAATTTCATCCATGCTAGTGAAAGGCACTCACATTTGTGTAGGACTGGCTGGCAAAAAGTTTCAGCTTGAAACTGCTTTCCTTTGTTTTTTTTTCCCCCAAATAAGGTGGGGAGGATAAAGGTACTACAAAGGTGTATCAGCCGATCAGCTGATCATCCAATCAGCCAAGGAGATGTAGCCCAATTCAGCTCTGGTGATTGGCCCTTCAGTATCTGGCTTGCACATCACAGGAAGTAAAGCAAACTGATGTCATTGGTTCCCTGTATGTACCTTGTTTTCAGCTCACTGGTTGGTGCGCCCACTGAAGAAGTCATTAAGCTTCTTGCACAAATGTCTGATCTATCTCTGCAGGATACTAAGGGTTAATGAAAAAAATCGAATATCCATATGCCCCCTTGAGAATGCCATGTTTTCACTGAATAGGGCCCAAACCAATCCTGTAATTTTTGCTGAAAGTTGTGAAAGGCATTTTCTCCTTATTCGTAAAGCATCACTTATATCTGCCTTGATCTACTAGGAAAGGGTTTTGCTTTGATTTAGGCAGTAATGGATACCAGATGAACATCAGTTTGACCTGTTTTGCGCTGAAGGGTGGGCAACGTTTTTCTACTTAGTGACCTGATCTTGATTTTTCTGAGTGTCTCTTACCTTGTCACCCACTCCACATGCTTCCAAAGTTGAGTTAGAGAAGCAGGAGTTTATAATTTCTCTTTTTTCTTCATGCAGCTGTTGAGTTGTTTGCCAAGAAAGCCTTTCTGGGATTCTGAGATGGCATGGAAATGCCCCTCAAAGTTAATTGCTTTTAGAGCTCCTTTTAGCTTCTGCTCTGAAGCTCTCTACTAGACTTCTAGGCGTAGCTTGCCTGACTCTACTGAATTTGCCATTACTAGGACAGTGGAAGAGCCAAAGGAAGCCTATGTTACGGTCTGTCTGGGTTAGGGTGTCTGACGCAGTAGCCATGCTAATGCTGTGGCCAGTTGATGCTATCTGGATCCCTGTCCCTGGTAGCAACTTTCCTCTTGACACATCCACTTCGGATTTCATTGATATAAACTCTTACGAAGAACCAGAGCAAGGTTTACATCTTACTAACTTGAAGAGGACATTTTGGTTGGCAAGAGACATTGGCTGTTTTCAGACTTTTTGGTTATCTTCGGGTATGGTAAGGAGTCTGTTGTGTTGTGTTCAGGTCCCGTCATTCTGTTCTCTACTAAAGGATTCCCTCACTCACTGCGAAATCTCTAACCTCACCTGATGCAACAGCTGTGCACTTTGTATTCCTCTGGCTAACCTAATTTTCCTTTCTTTTTTTTTTTTTTTAATGATTTTCTGTCTAGCTATCAAAGGATTTTCACCACAACATAAGATCACTAGCTTCGAGGAGGCCAAGGGCTTAGACCGAATTAACGAGAGGATGCCGCCCCGCAGAGATGCCATGCCCTCTGACGCCAACCTTAACTCCATCAACAAGGCTCTCGCCTCAGAGACTAACGGCACGGACAGCAATGGCAGTAACAGCAGCAATATCCAGTGACCACTTCCTGTTCACTTTTTTTTTTTTTTTTTTGAGCTGCAGGGCCTGATGAGGATTGCTGCATATCAGCAGTTGGATGTTCTTGCCTCTGATGGTAGCTTATTTGCTCTGGGGGCCAGGAATTGGATTCAGTTTACACTATCATTAAAAAAAGAGGGATAGAGATAATAAACTATATTTTGGTGGGGGTGGTGATGAGACACCTCTTTTGGGTATGCCTTTTAAAAACGCTTATAGAAAAAAAATTAGGAAGAAAGCTAATGCTAGTATATACTGCGATGTTAGGGGAATGAACATGTTTTCCTACTGCATTGGGGACTTCTAGATAGGTTAATGAAAGGTCTTTTATTATGTTACTGGACACGAAAACTTTGTCTAATTTCTTACTCTATTGTACGTTTACAGTCGCAGCACTAAAAATGGATGACATCAAACATTTTTAACAAAATGATGTACAAACTAAATAAGGACTATTTATTGATAATGTTTTGCTACTCTTGTCAGACAATGGCTATAAAATGAATTAGGCAGTCTTAAAAAAAAAAAAAAAACAGAAAAAGAAAAAAAAAAAAGAATGTTGCAAATTTGTTAAAATGCCAAAAAGGACAGTTTAATTTTGTACAGATTATGCTTACCTCAGGTTTCTTTAGTGTGCTTGAATGCCCTTCTTTCCATATAACACTTATCTTATTAATTTAGCAATGAGTATCTTTTCTTTTCTTTAAGTTTTAAAAAAACTGGAATAATTACATCTATCTTTTTTTGCTGTTTATATTTAGGGGGTTTTTTTGTTGATAAATCAAGTCTTGGTTGTGGCTTGCTGAATTAAATATTTATGAGTGGTGCATTTTTAAGTATAGTGAACAAGACACCATATTAAGTACAGTGATAAAGCATCTATATTCTGTAAAAAAAAAAAATCTGCCTATGCATGTTTTTTAAGAAAAAAAAATGGCTGTATCGGCCTGTATGAGACTGTAACGCGCTTAGTGGTCTGACATATACTGGAAATGTATGTATACTGGCGTACTTTATATTCTCTAAAATGCTTAATGCCTTTGAAATTTTGTAATCAAAGCTTTGAAAAAATCTAAAGGGGAGAGTATTCTTAAAAGTTTTTAACATAAGCTTGTCAGTGCACATATAGACAGTTAGCATGTTTAGCAAACCTTGTGAAATTTAAATAAGTTTGTAGTTACATGTGAAACTCGAAATGCATGGTAACTGTTAATGTCATAACGGTTTAGTTATTTTGTTCTGTTCTGTCATGTGCCACAAAATATGTACTTTTTTCACTTTTTTCCCTTTGTATATCAGTTACGGGTTACAACTGGTTCATTCTGAAACAACAACAAAAGTCCATTCATATTTTTTAACAATTGTATAAGTGCCCAAGTAATTCACTACAGCCTAAAGCCTTGCCTTTGTAATTTGACTTCTGAAATGTTGGCAATCAAAGCATGCACTTGTAACAATGACAAAGAAAAAGCATTTTATATTACTACTCAATAAAATGTGCATGAACTTAAAGAACTCTCATCCTTTCACTGAGTCTGCTGAAGGGATTTCTGTGCACAACCACCATGCTGTCTTTCGAGGTGCTGGGCCCACCACTGCACATCACAGATTTACTTATTTAATAGGCTTCCTTCCCCGAGGGCCTGGTGATCTGAGGTGTGGTGCCTACTTCCTGGAAGAATCTTGGTGGCTTTGTGTCTCAAATCAACAAGAGAAATATATTTAAAGAGCAAATGCCATCTTCTGGCTCCCTCAAATGTGGGAGTCAGTTAAGAAACCAGAGCATTCCTTTTTATTGAAAAAAAAATTTGTTATCAGGTTGTTTCAGTTGTATTGGATGCCCTATCTGTCAAGCAAAAAGAACTAAGCTACTAAGTGCATTTTCATCACGGAAGAGAGTTGCATTTGTACGGGTATGAAATTTGTATATGGCACTCCGGCTCATATCTAATCATCTGAAGATTTAAGATACACCAAATTGCAGTTTGTTTCTAACATTGTTCATTTTCAGTGCACTTTGTTTTATGTAATAAAGTATGCCTGTTATATCAAATAATAAGAATATGGCAATTAGTGATATAGTGTACCAAAACAAAGATGTTCTAGATATATTCCCTGGCAAAGACTATCCCAAATTTATTTTCATGAATACAAACATTTTTCCCCCCTGTGGATATTTTTCCACCCTTAAAAAAATGATGTCCAAGGAAAATATTTAGATGCAACTTATTAGAATGATGTGGAAGAAATGGTAATTCTTGATACCAAGGTGTTTCTTTTCATCCTTATAACTGCAGAGAAAATATCCTGACCAAAAAATTTTCATTTTTGGGGATTCCTTTCTTTTACAAATTGTGCTGAGGCAACTGTGGCTTAGAAATAAACATTTGACATTAAAATAAGCAATTGATGTGAGTATGGTTTGGTCTGTCCGGTCAGCAGTTAGGAAAGTTTAACACTGTATGTTTTTGCATGATTATTCAGTCTGTGAAGGAAATCAACATAGAACTGAAGTTATTTCTCCAGAAGGGATGATACCACCAGATCACCAGTTACTAGAGCTTTCTCCTTCGCTTTTAAAGAACCTGTTGAATTCTTGAATTATTTATGCCAGTGTACCTTTGGCTATACACACAAACACCCACATTTCTGCATGCACGCACGTGTGCACGCGCGCGCGCGCACACACACACACACACACACACACACAGAAACAGCCTTCTGTCCCCTCCTTCACCCACCCTTAAAGTGATTTACCTCTTGAGAGGTCAGAGTCCATGCAGAGTGGTCATCTAGCTTTTTAAGAAATCAGAGCTAGATTTGATCAGCCCTCAGTTAGCAATAGTATCTTTCTTATCCAAAGTACCCTCTGCTTCTACTCTTAAAATATTTTTGAAAAAAAGAAAAATCTTCAGACACTAAACTTGTATGATGAGGGGAGCAAAGTGGAGTGGTAGGGGACATCTCTGCATATTGACAATGGCATGCCTTAGCCTAGAGCATAAAAGTGGAAGCATCTTGTCATGTCAGGCCAGAACGCATTATGGTGGGCTAAAGCCTCCCCAGAGTGCTCTTTTCCTGAAATATTTTTTCCTCCTACCCCACCACGTTCATGTGAACTATTAACTTATAAGTACACATCCATCTTTCTGCCTGAAAACCAGGGCCCCGACATGAAGTCAGCATGATAGGTGGAACTGTGGGAATGGCCTTCCTAAAATGTCTGACACTTCCTTGACTACTTCATGTCCCAGGCACTGGATCCCTCTCGTCACATTCAGTTAAGAAGCAGGGACCTTTCAGTTTGCCCTGGTTGAGTGCCTGCGTTGTTCAAGACTGGAAACCCCTTGAGTTGGACAAATATGAGATCCCCAAATTAAAGATATGTCCATTTACCTTGGTATGTGGCTTTCCACTTAATCCAATCAACAAACATTGAGCCTCTGCTATGTTCTCTCGCTCTTCTAGGTTCTTATTTTACACACACACACACACACACACACGGTGGCAATCATAACAACATAAAGGTTTTTGCTATGATGTTAAATGTTTACGTAGTGAGTTAATGTCTGGCTTAACATTGCTTTTTAATGCCATTTGTACTCTGTTTCATGGATATTCCTTTTCAGTATATTTTATGGTAATGTTAACCAGAAAAGCCCCATCAGGACCTTTCATGATAAATTCACTTTTTTATAAATGCATATGTGGTAATGGGAGGCAAGAAGTCAGGAAAGAAATGTTAGACCTATGAGCATATTTTCAAGAGGCAACACTGACAAATTGGAATGCATGTAGGAGAGTGGAAACCCAGCAGGGAAAGAGAGGTGTTTTAAACAAAGATTGAAGAAACCTAAAAAGTGAACAGAAGTTGACATGGTAGCTATATTATTGAGTTGATTATTCCAAAAACCCTTGCTTAAATCAGAAAAACACCAGCTTATTGTAAAGTAGAGGTAGTTAATAAATGACCCTGTTTAACAGAGAGTAAACTATGGGAGAATGTGGGTGCTCCCCCTTCCCTGGAAATGTTAAAATCTACTCGGAGTTGATTCAGTGCCCTAAGCATCTCCTGAAGGATGCTGCATGGAGAGAGCTATACTAGACATAGCTGAACGGGTTCTCCTCAAAAGAGACAAAGTTACCCTTCAACAGTAGGATCCTAAATATCCATTCAATCATTCAGTTTTCTCAAGGCATAGAACTCTGATTTGCAGACTGTTCCCTGGGATCCCATTTACAGGAATACTGCCATGGGGCTGAGCATCCTGAATCAACCAAAGCAGCCCTTTTATCTATTTTGCATATTGAGCTTCTATATAAACTGTTAGCTGACAAGTGTATCCCCTAGATTAGCAAAGCTTGAAACTGACTGTTGTAGAAATTAGCTCAGAGCAAAGTCCCCTTAAACTCCAGCCCTAAGTCATTCTTGTCAAGTTATATTTTGAAGTCATTCTATACCCAGTGCTGAGGATATCTGGGTTTCTTCCCGACACCACCTTCTTGTCTACAAGACTGAGTCCAACCTCTCCAAGGTGGTGTGTAAGGCTATTCACAATCCACCTCTCGCCAGCCTCATGTGCCCTCACTTTCCCTAACTTGACCCTGGGCTTCATTGTGTAAGACATTTCACAATGCTCCGAAAACACCAGGTTTCTTTAAGTTCCTGAGTCTTTATTCATATGTCTTCTATGTCAAATTACCTCACCTTTGTAGAGGTCAAATTTGCCTTAAATATTCAGGCAAGGCATTCCCCCTCTCTAAATACACAGTATCCTGCACTATCTCTATTTTAGCACTTAACACACCATGTAAAATTGTTTATTGTCTTTGTCTCTTCAGTGAGAATTGTTGCACATATATATATATATATGTATACATATATATGTATGTATGTATCTATCTATCTATCTATATTTAATCAGCATTTAAGAGTGCCTCGCATAATATTCTTTGGGAAAAGGGCAAGTTGGAAAAGAGAAGAAAAATGTTTTCCAGCGTGATCTCACAAAATGGGTTATCCCAGAGCCCAAGTGTCAAATCTTTATTGAAGAATAGCTGAAACTCTTGTCCTAGTTCGGTATGTTCCACTCATAAGTATCTTCTGGAGACTGAAGGTCTGGAGTGAAGTCTGTATGTCAATAAGTATCAAAATTTTTATGATCAAAAAGGTTTAAGAAGCCATGTCCTAGTTTATTTCTATAGCAAATTTAAAATCCAGTCCTATATTTCCAATTCAATGGAATTCGATGGATGATCCTGCATGGACAAACATTTTACTGCTTATCATTGTTGCTACACAGAACTGTGCCTAATGAATTTGATTTTCATTTATAGTTGCTTAATAAATAGGAATTTAAATGAAAATGTGGACATTATTTAGTTATTCATGAAAACCTTAATATTTACAACTATCATTAACTGTTATTACTAGCATTACCTATTACTACTACCACTACGGGAGAAGATAGTGGCATTTTTAAATCTATAATACTTCAGTCAGGAGATTAGGGTGGTTAAGTATCTGGATGCTTCTCCTAGAAGAATCAATCAAAAAAGCCTCGTGTGTCTTGAAGAGAATGAAATGCTTTCATATTGAAAAGACTGGTTTTTTTGCACTATCCCTCCCACTGTAACAACCATCTTACCAAAATTTGTTTAAAAAATATTTCCTGAGTGTGTATTCAACAGTTTACCTTTAAGAATCTCATAATATACTTGAGATTCTACCACGAAAGAGACATTTCTTCAGGTTCAACAGCACTTTTTCCAAAAGTCCATTATTAAGAAATACACATTGGAGAAGGGAAACCACAACCATTGTCAGTTGCTAACATCTTAGTGAGAATTAACTTAATCACAGCTCTGCCAGGGCTGGTCAAAGGCTCATAAGGATAGATGTGTTTGTAGAGAAGGGAAGGGCTCAGCTGGCCACAGCTGGAGCCTGGGGTAGTGCTGGCAGCAAGCAGGTAGGAGCTCTGGCCCTCTGAGAGGATGACTGCCTGTTGATCAATGGGTGTGTTCATCGTGTCTCTCTGCTGCGTGCATGCCAGCAGAGAGGCTAACAGTGAAATCCAACACAGTCTCTCTTTCGTGATATGCAGTAACAGAATAAAGCAATGTTTCGTGCCACATACACTCACTTCTATGTACTGTTCTCTACACCAGTTCCAGTCTAGAGTCAGACCTACGTTGGAATTTTTATAGCTCCACTACTTACTGGCTGTCTTTGTGACCCTGAAACACTGACTAAGCTTCTTTAAACCTGATTTTTTTCTTTGGCAACAATGAAGGCAATAAGAGTACTTAATTCATTAACTTTCCATACAGAGTAAAAAGGACAGAGCAAGTAATATATTTATCATGGTGGCTGGCACAACATAAGCACTCAATGAGCTTCAGATTTGGTTGTGGCATCGGGCACCATGCTGCACTGCATGAGTGCTTACAACCAAATATTCTGGAGATTAAGATGGTGTGTGTAAACGTGTGTGTGTGAATGTGGTTGGGGTTGGACAGGTAAGTGTAGTCAGAAAATTCTCCTGGAAGAAATGGCATTTGGTTGGAACCTTCCTATGAGGGTGGATTGATAGAGGAAGGTAGTTGGGGAGGGGAGTGGAAGGCACTCCAGCCTGGGAGAAAAAGTAAGAACAATGGAGAAGGTCCAGGAAAAGAGTGATATGTCTACTACTGTGGTTAAAGCATAAGAGGGGTGGGATGTCCAAGGAGAATGGTAGGCTACAACAGTTACTCTCATAGCAGGAGGTCTTCCAGCTGCAAGTAACCAAATACCTGATTCACTGAGTTCAAACCATAATGACTTGTACAGTTACTGACAAGAACATCTGGGACTATATGGTCCTAGGATTCATTTGGTGACTTACCATTATCATCAATGACCTAGGTTCTTTCCACACTCCTTCTCACACTATTCTTTTGGCTTCAGTCTTCATGGTTGCAAAGGACTGTCACAACTCCTGGAGAGACTTCCTAACACACCACCACTAACACAACCGGAAAATACCACCAAAATAATATAAATAAAGCAAAGCTGAATTTCTTTCTTATCATGGTCCTGTAACCCCTACATTTGCAGAGCCATAGTAAAGGAGCAAGGACAAGATGTACTATTTATGAAGGTTTTCTGGGGCTATGGTGTATCTTTCTATTCAGGAACATAATAAGGATTGGGCAAAGTATAAGATATAATATTTTAACATTGGAAGAAGCAGCAAAGGGAAAGTTATTAAGGGAATTTTAAAGAGTAGCAATAAATATTTGGGCTAAAGTAATAGACTTTGTTTGGTATTGTAACTTACTTAAGGTATGCAAGACAACTGAAATCAAAAATTATAAAACTACAAGAAGCTGATGAAATAAATCAAAGAAGATCTAAATAAATGGAGAGATGTGCTGCATTCATAGATTAGAAAACTCAGTACATTGAAGTTGTCAGTTCTTCTCAAATGAATCTATAGATTTAATGCAATCCAAATCAAACCATTGCAAGGGTTTCTTGTTGCTATAGACAAGTTGATTTTAAAATCTATATTGAAAAGAGAATGACCTAGAATAGCCAAAACAGTTTTGGCAAAGTCAAATTTGGAGGGCTTACCTTACTCAATTTTTAAATATACTCTAAACCTCAAAATAATATGGTATTGATGAAATCAGAGAAACGTAAGTCTATGAAACAAAATAGAGTCCAGAAATATACCCATACAAATAGTCAATTGAGAAATTTACAAAGACAATTCAATGGAGAAAGGGTAAATTTTCAGCAATGATACTAGAATAATTGGAGTTCCACTGGCAAAATAAATAAGTAATTTCAATTTCACACCTTATGCAAAGTTAACTCAAAGTGGATCATAGAATCAAATTTAAAACACAAGATATAAAATCTTTACATGGAATACAGGAGAATATTTTTGTGACATTGGGTTTGGAAAAGATTTCACACGTATGGCACCAAAAAGCAGAAGTTATACAAAAAAAGAAAAACTGACAAATTGAGCTTCATCAAAATTATAGTGTTTTTGCTTTGCAAACAGTATTGTTAAGAAAATGAAACACAACATAACCTATAGTCTGGGAGAAAGTGTTTTCAAATCACACCTCTATCAAGTGACTTATACACAGAATATATACAAATCTCTCCAAATACAATAACAAATAAACAAACTAAAGGATGAGCAAAAGATGTGAACAATCACAACAAATGAAATATACAGGTGGCAAATACACACATGAAAGCTGCTCGACATCATTAATCACTAGGGAAAAATAAACTAAAGTCACAACAAAATAACACTATATAGATATTTGGTAACACACACATACACACACACACACACATGCACACACACAGAGCAAAAGTTTTTAAAATGATAATATCAACTTCTTGTGAGGATGAAGAACAACTGGAACTCTCAGACACTGCCAGGGGACATCTAAATGCTAAAAAGCTACAGCCACTTTGGAAAACAGTTTCTTAAAAAGTTAAACAGTTTCAGATAAAGTTACCATTTGATCCAGCAATTCCACTCCTAGATATTTACCTTAGAGAAACGAACGCTATGCTCATACAAAGCTTTGTACGCAAATGTTTGTAATAGCATCACTCATTAACTACCAAAACCTAGAAACAACACAAATGTCCTGCAGCAGGCAAATAGATAAACAAACTGTGATATATCCAATTTTAACAGAGTAGTACTTAGCAATAAAAAGAGATGAACTACTTGTTATGGGCTGAATTGTGTCCCCTCACCCAAAGGATATGTTGAAGTCCTCACCCCTAATGCCTAAGAATGTGACCCTATTTAGAAACTGGAGTGTTGCAGGTGTAATTAATTAATTAAGAGGAAGTTCTGTTAAAGTAGGATGGGCCCCTAACCCAGTACGACTGGAGCCCATATAGGAGGACGGCCATGTGAAGACAGAAACAGATGGGGAAGAGGCCGCATGATGCCAAAGGCAGAGATTGGAAGTATGAAGCTGCAAGCCAAGAACTCTACAAATTGCTGGCAAACCATCAGCAGCTGGCAAGAAGCAAGGAAGAATTCCTCTCCAACTTTCAGAGGGAGCATGGCCTTGCTGACACCCTGACTTGAGACTTCGAGCCTTGAGAACTGGGAGACAATACATTTCTATTGTTTCAAGCCACCCAGTGTGTGGTACTTTGTTATGGTAGCCCTAAGAAGCCAATGCACTACTGGTACACATGAAAACCCAATGAACCAAAATGCATCATGCCAAATGGAAGGAGCATCAAAAATTGTGAAGGGTCGGAGGTCTTACCCTACGTGTAAGCTAACTGAAGCTGCCACAGTGTCATATATGGGGACAGAACACAGGAGACTTCTATGTGAGAGACAAAAGGTCTTTATTACCCGTGGCACAGTAGCCAACATAGGCTTCATGTTCAAGTCAGTTCCCCTAAGCCTTAATCCATGGATACACAGGCATATCCAGATTAAAACAACAACAACAACAAAACAACAAAAAAACAAAGACTGTGGAATTCTTTTTGCAGCTGAGGAACGCCACCTTAGAAGACCCCAGTCTTATAAAGGAGGCTCAAGCAATCCTACCCAAGTTTGCCTTGTAATCGTTACAAGACTGGTCAGTAAATGAAACTGTCCTCTACCTCAGAGGGAGTAGCTACCTCCATTTTAGCAAATGGCCTTGAAATTATCATAGCAAAGGGCCTCAAAGATAATCTGGAATAAAGGCTGTCACAAAATGTGTAAAAATGCAGGGAAGAATTGACTCCCCACAGAACCCAGTCTCAAAAGATTACATGCTGTGTGATTCTACTCATGTGACATTCTGGAAAAGGCAAAGCTTCTGTGATGGGTTACAGCTAGATCAGTGGTTCTCAGAGGTTAGGGTTGGGGTAAGGACAGGCTCAAGATGAGGAGATTTTTTGGTGTGATAGAGTTGTTCTTTGACTTGATTGTGTTGGTACTTATGTGAATCTACACATCTACTCAGACCTGTACACCAAAACAGAAGCTAATTTTACTGTATGTTTGTATGTTTTTAATTAACAAGACCTTCTTCATCTTTCTTATTGAGATATGATTGACATATAACATTGTATTACTTTTAAGTGTACAACATAATGATTCTGCATAGGTATATATGCAAAATGATCACCACAACAAGTTAACATCCATCCCCACACGTAGTTACACTTTTTTTTTGATAAGTAAGATGAATAATATTTTAAGATGAATAAAATTTGAGTAATGTGCAACATGGTGACTGTAGTTGGTAACACTGTATTATAAAATTGAAATTTGTAAGAGAGTAGGACTTAAATGTTCTCACACACACACACAAGAAAAAATAAACATGTGAGATGATGGTTGTGTTAATTAACTAGATGAAGAAATCATTTCATGATATATATATATATTCATCATAATATACACTTTAAATATACTAAAATTTTATTTATCCATTATACCTCAATAAAGCTGAAAACGAAATAATAATACAAACATATTATTTATTAATATGGAGGTATATGCCAGAATAAACAGCTATGAGTCGAAAATAATTATCTGTAAAGAGAAGGTATCAAGGGCAGTAAGATATACTGAATGGCAATGTTGCTTAAGTTGAAAGCCTTTTAGCAGTACTTGAATTTTTAAAGCCCTGTACATGGTTTAATTGGATATTTAAAAGAGAATGATCCAAACCTCAAAATAACAAAAAACACTTTTATTCCCCCTAAACATTGGTAATGTCATAATGAGAGATATTTTTCTCAAAGTGGTATCTATGTAAATATTCTTAAAAAAAGAAATTTGATTCATTCAATCACCTATAAGTAGATATATTTTTTTTAACCTAAGGGAAAAAGTGGGACTAGAAAAGATTAATGCCCTTATTTGCGTTATATTTTGTTTTTGAAAAAAAAATACACAAAAGTCAAATATGAATACACAAAGAATACTTATTATAAAAAGAGGGCGTTGGTTCTGAAAGTGTTGCAAATCACTTTTATAACCATTCCTCCTATTTCAAGTCCACTAATAATTTCTGAAATGCTGCTTCCATTTAAGGGATCAGTGGTTAGAGGCAGCCTGGTATGAACCGTTTACATAAACCTAGGAAAGTCCATGTACACAAGTCCACAGGAAATACACACAATAAAGTCTTTGAGAATTAGAAGACAAACATTAGCTTTTTAATGTCTGGTTCTGACATTTGCTCAATTTAAAAAGAGTGAGTCTTCCGGGGAAATGGTTCTCCAATTGTGCCAACTTTCAATTACTTTCGACAACCAATTACATGATCTATTTCTTTAAAAGATAAAGTTTTGACCTGACCTCCTTGTCTGAATCAGAAGCACAGACTTTTTCTGCCAATATGTAGGTATTTTTCATCTTAGAAATGAAATGGAATGCTATATTACTCCTGACCTCTTTTCCCATTACAAACCAGGCCATCTGTGCCGAAACTCTTCTTTTCCCTCTGTCTTAATTCCTTTTCCAATATTTTTTTTCTCTTGTAAGGAATATTACCATTTTAAACCCTCTTAGGCCCTAAGGCAAACCCTCTCAGGCCCTAAGGCAAAACTGATGCTTTGGGGAACCTGGTTAGGAGGTAGTTAATTATATTCAAAACAAATGTTTTCAACCTCCTATTACCAAGACTTTTTCCAAGGAGTGGATATTAGGTGTAAATTAAACCACTTAGGTCAACAGATATACTAACTGGAAAAAAAAAATGGTGGGATGCTGCTGTGTTTAATTTAGCACGTAATCTAACTTCTCATCTGTAGCTTGTATTACAACCAAAGATTAGAGCCATTTCCTCAAGCTTGTTGGTTCTTAAAAGAAGGGATGAAAAAAATTAATTCCCTTATTGCACTTAGAAAGTCACTTGAAAACAGTGTTAATTGTTCTTATTCCTAGATGTTACTTCCAGATCTAACATTTTTTTTTTAATTTTTCCCTAGGTTCTTCACTGAGATCAGCTTCCTTGGGCTGCTTCTAAATGATCCTTCCCACAACTCTGCCACATTTAGTCTTTACAGGTCAGGTACCTTACAAACTCATACTTTCTATATGTTACCTGTTTGTAGCCTTAAGCTGATGTAATATTATGTTCTTTTGTCATTCCATTTTTGGGGTTCTTTAAAATATTTATATATTCATACAAAGAATATTTATTATAAAAAGAGGGCGTTGGTTCTGAAAGAGTTACTATGACTGGGTCCCATTCTAATAAGAAAATTTGCTTCTTCCATTATCTGAAGATGCTCAAAGCAATAATGAAAATGGGACTCAGGTCAAAGACTTTGTCTTTCAGTCTCAAGACTGTGAGGAAAAGACAGGTCTAAGGAGATTCTGGAAGCAAAGTAGAGTGCTTCCCTGGAAACCCAAGAAGAGTGGTGAATTCTTAGCAGATTTCTAGCAAAGTCAGAAGCCACAGTACTTTCTCTTAAAGATTTTATTTACTTTGAGAGCGAGAGAGAGACAGTGTGTGTGCGTGTGTGTGTGCGCGCGTGCGCCCCTGTGCGCCCAAGTGGGTTGAGGGAGAGGGAGAATCTGAAACAGACTCTGTGCTGAGCATGGAGCTGAACCTGGGGCTAGATCTCATGACCCTGAGATCATGACCTGAGGCGAAACCAAGAATCTGTTGCTTAACTGACTCAGCCACCCAGGCACTATGCAGTTCTTTTTCTTAGATGAATATGGTTTAATCTGAACCTAGAAGGGACAGGTCATTGCACTTTCCAAACACAACTGGTTTGGAGCATTTATCTTGGCTGCCCCTTCAGCATTTGTCATTCCTCTCACGGCTCCATCCTATTCAAACATGACCTTCTGGCCATTGTTATTAGAGCTCTCCACCATCTTCTCTCACCCTTACCTTAATCCTACATCATAGACCTTCTTATAGCCTTCTCATGACTGTGCAATGTCAGTTCCTTTAAGTGCCTTTATTGGCCTGATGTGTTTAAAAAGTGATTTTTAAAATTTAGTTGTCAACTGTTCTCCTATAAGACCCCTGTGTTTCCAAATCAAATTTCACTTTAATCAGTCTGATATCATACAACATTGAGGTGGTTGCCACAATTCAATATGCATGTTGACTTCCAAACTCATTAAAAAATACCCAGCTATTCCTGGAAGAGATGCTCAATATATACTGTTTGAGTAAATGAAATAATGAATGACAAGTAATCTTTACTATCATCTGGGAGATATACTGCATACTAAAACAACTTATAATTTATTCCTTAGAAGTCTTAGTTTGGATATAACCTGTTGTGAGTGATGGAATCCATAATGTAATAAATGAAAGGGACTTTTCTAGAGGATGAGCAGTATCTTTGAAAGAAGGCGATGGTGGTATCTTGTGCCTTGCTTATTAAAAACTGTAAGAAATAATAACACTCAAGAGAAATACTGTCCAAAGTTAATAGCTGGCTGGGAATTATGGGAGTAATGTGGAATCTGAATTTTTAAAAAAAGAAGGCATTGAGGCACCTGGGTGGCTCAGTGGGTTAAAGCTGCTGCCTTCAGCTCGGGAAATGATCCCAGGGTCCTGGGATCAAGCCCCACGTTGGGCTCCCTGTTCAGCGGGGAGCCTGCTTCCTCCTCTCTCTCTGCCTGCCTCTCTGTCTTCTTGTGATCCCTGTCAAATAAATAAATAAAATTAAATTTAAAAAAATAAGGCATAAAACATATAATAAACCCAAAATACACTGAGTTTACCTGGAGATCAGAATGGCAACCAGTTACCTGTAAGCAACTGAAAAACCCAGATCACTAGAAGTTTCTATTGTAAACTAAATGTACAACTTGGAAAGCAATGATCAGTTTCTGGAAGTCATCAAAGGGCATCTGTAGCAAAGTAAGGGTTGGAGTGTTGGACTCTGAAAGACATCCTTAATGTGGAAGCTAGTACTCCTCTAACCTCGTATCCCCCACCCAAACACACACACACACACACACACACACACACACACACACACACACACAGTTGCAAACACATAGGTGTGCATAGTATGAGTCATCCAAAAAGGAAAAGGATATACAATGTCTATACTTAAGAAAGCTACATATAATACATTTCATGAGCAAAGAAAAGTAATAATCATTTGTCAAGTCACCTGATAGGGTTGGAGAAGAAGTACGTGAACCAGAGAGGCTGAACTTAAATTACTTGTTGAGATTTGGCCCAGTTAGGAAGGTCCCTGTCATTTTACAAGAAAAGTTATCCAGAGGTTTTAACCTTCTGAGTTCAATGAAAAATAAGGCCACATGAATCTCTAGCCTGCTGATACTTAAGAAAATAATTTGTATGTCTATGGTTCTTAGACCAAACCAGAAGCAATGAGCAGAAGCCCTGAGGACATTTTAAATGGAAGGGAATGGGAAATAATGGAGGAGAGAATGTCTTCATCAGAGTTTAGGAAGAAACTAGGTTAGACATGGAAGATGATGTGGTCCAGGCATTAACTAGCTCATAGTGATTTCTGGGTTAGGTTTGGGAATCGCTTAATGAACTCACCAACTAATTGGTTTAGCAAAAAACATCTTCTCTGAACCAAAATGGAAATACACTGTTTCACATTCTTGTGGTGTGAAACAGAGAACAGAACAGAAATATTTCTACAGATATATTTATAAATATAAGTGAGATGGCTATGTAAACATACTAAGCATACTAGCTAAATATTCAGGCTGTAGGAAAAATGAGGAGGCAGTTAAAGGCTTATTAACAGATCTTCATACATATTAGTCTACCTATTCTTAAGAATAATTATTTTGTTCAGTTTTGAGAACAATTTCCTTAGCTCAGAAATCTTTCTATGCCACGTTCATGTTCAGGAGTGATGAGCAGATGTTGCTCAATGACAGGCTACACTCCCTTTGTCTTCCTTCACTCCCTTGTCCCCCTTTCTCTCCCCACCTCTCCCCTTCCTTGACCTCTAGTCCCCTCCTTTCCCTCCACTCCTCTCCTCTCCCACACTTTTACAAATTTTTCTTTCCCTTTTATCCCCTCCCTTCCTCTCTGGTCTTCTCCTACCCCATTCTCCTGTCTCATCCTGTCCTCCATGAGGACCAGAGAAAGAAAAAATAAAGTAGAAGAAAGAAAAAAATGCTTTTATTCATTTCGTGAATAACTATTGGGATCCACCAAATTCCAGGACTGGATCTAAGTTCTCTTGATTATAGAGTAAAGAATTTAACCATAGTGCCCACCCTCAGAGGGCATATTATTTAACAGGGAGGCAGACAACCAAGTGAGAGAAAATGTGTGTTGCATGTTATGGTTGGTATTCTGATAAGACAAGCCATTAAGGATCCCAGAGTAAGAGCCCTTTACCCCGGCCACGGTGTTGCCATGCTATTTCTATACAGATATAGGGGAACATGATCTTCTTACTAAATTTCTTAAAAGACTCTAAGTATAAAGGAACTATTAGATTTCAGTGAGTTTGAATGGATATTTAATGGATAATTTGACAAATTGTTCCTAGCTATTGATTTTATTTTATTTTTTTAGCCTTATGGATAGTTGCTATAAAACCAAACCAGGAGAATAAAGGATTCATGAGTGGTATTTGTGCAATTCCAAAAGCAGTGTATGTTATTTTCCAAAATGATGAATAAGAAATGAATGTTCTTCTGCCTTATTTTAACTAATTAATTTTTTTTTGTTGTTGTTGTTTTTTTAGCCAGGGATTTCTTGACTCAAGTGATTATGCTGGGCTCTAGGAATAAAATGATGGGTAAAATAGGCATTGTCTTTGTGTTTAAGGGTATTTAGTAAAACAAGCAGAGTTGAATCTAGTTGCCTTCAATAAATTTTCAAAGGAGTAAATGGGGTTTTAGTTTGGATTCCCCAAAAGTAGAGACAGAGACAAAGCTTCAGGTGGTAGTGGTGTAGCTAGGATGCAGGAATGAAGGAACAGAGAGGCTAAGACTGAAAGGTCATTATCATGGGCCATGCTGGCTTGATTCCACAAGGGCCCACAGTGAGAAGTGCACAATGTCTCCAAGAGCTGCCTCACTGAAAGCCCAGAGATGGGAGTACTTATCCACCACTCCCATTGGGTGAGGGCTGCTCCCAGGGGCATGAACTCTCCTGTATACTTGCTGGGGGTTTGCATGTAGGGCAAAGAAGCTCCTGCCATGTCTAAGAAGGACACAGGATGGAATGTGGAGGCATGTTTGCTTGGGGGCTGACACTCAGGTGAGCAAAGGGAACTGTCCGCTGCATCAGCTGGAAGCAGAGAATGGTTTGAGGGGCTATGGCTGAGGACCAGGCATCATCTACAAATGGCATTCTAAGACTTCCCATCCCGATGCTGAACAAAAGCATCAGGATTCAAGTCTCTAAGAGAGAAAAAATCAGCAGAATGTAAATCTGCTCAACTGATCTTATAAAATTGGTCCAGGGATGAGTTCCAACCCCCAAATCATTCTCTCCATTAATCATTCCCAACTTGGGAAATAGCCTGGCAACATCCAAATCAAATATTCTGGTCCTTACGGCTTTCTTTTCTCCCTGCTATAGCCCCACAGTCCCACGGCTTACGTTGTTTGAAGAGGAATTGACACTATGATAAAGAAAACACATAGACATTGATCTTCAGGTAGAAGCAAACAGACTGGCTTTGTCAAAGGAATATGCAGGGACTGTTTTTATCTATAGGAGTCATGCTGTCATTTGTATTTAAGCAGTGCCTCCTAACTCATCACTGGCACAGTATAATGCTGTTTTCCCCCCTGAATAATACTGATGGGTTTACTTTCATCACTCCACAGTTACCCTGGATGCTTTCTAGCCAGGAGCAAGTCTTTGTCATTGAGTGGTGTAGATGAGGGTGGTATTCACCTTCAAACATCTGGGACCAAGTTCGTAGATATATGATACATTATTGATAAGTACCAGTGTGATTAAAGTATTTCACAAGAATGTTTGCAACTTAACAGAATGTTATGAATTTGTAAATTAAGGTGGAGACTATATGGGAGTCTATTATTTTTATAATTTTTCTGTAAGTTTAAGATTTTTTTTCTGAATTTACTTAATTTTTTAAAAATTTTTATTAAGATTATTTATTTATTTGACAGACAGCGATCACAAGTAGGTAGAGAGGCAGGCAGAGAGAGAGGAGGAAGCAGGCTCCCTGCTGAGCAGAGACCCTGATGCGGGGCTCGATCCCAGGACCCTGGGATCATGACCTGAGCTGAAGGCAGAGGCTTTAACCCACTGAGCCACCCAGGTGCCCTTTTTTTCTGAATTTAAATGTTAGCAAACATTACATGAAATATAATAGCTACATGAGAATATGGGATTGATGAAATAGATTTGAAAGTGTAAATAAGTGTGATTTAAAAATTAAAATAAATATTAAAGCCTAAAAGAGATAAGCAGGTTTTGCTATATAATCTTCTAGATTTTTTTATGACCCACGAAGAGGAAATCAATGAAACAAATACAGAACTGTTCACAGGTATTAGTATTAGCCCGTGAAGTCATTAACAGAATTATTTTAACTGTATTTCAAACAATGAGGTCAGTCCCTGTGCATCCTTGAAAGTGAATGCCTTCTCAAAAACTCTGTGCCAGACATGTCTCACACCTGACTCTAGTCCTGGTCTTGGTTCCAGATGTTTGAAAGTGAAGTTGAGACATTGAAGACATAGAAAAAAAAAGTCTCAAACGAGAGCTCTAGGAATGGCAACGACAATGCATGAGATGAAAAAATATACTGAACGGGATTAATAGCAGATGACATATTGCAGAAGAAAAAATTAGTCATATTGAAGTCATCATAATAGAAACTACCCCAAATTAAATAACTTGGAAAGGAAAATGCAAACATAACCTGTGAACTGTGGGATAACTTAAGAGACTCAACATATATGTAATTACAGTTTACAAAGGAAAGGAGAACAGCAAAAATATTCGAAAAAGAATGGTCTAAAAAACTCAAAATCTGATGGCATTTACAAACCTGTATATGTAGGGAGCTTAATCCAAAACATAAAAATCATAAAGAAAACTACACGGAGGTACATCATAAGCAAATTGCTCATAACCAATGATAAAATGAAAATCTTAAAAGCAGCCAGAGGCACAAAAGACACATGATGCATAAAGAAAAAGATAACAACAAAGGTCTCATAGGAAACAACACAGGCACAAAGAGCGGAGAAGAATGTTTCTAAAGTGCTGACATTTAAGGAAAGAAAATTATCTCCCTAGAATCCTGTAATTGGCAAATATATATTTCAGAAATGAAGGCAGAATTAATAGTTTGCCAAACATAAAAAAAAAAAAAACCTGGAAGAATTCATTACGTGCAGCCCCACACTCCAAGAAATTTTAGAGGAAATCCTTCAAGCAGAAGAAAAATGATACCAGATGAAAATCTGGATCTCCATAAAGCAATGAAGAGCCCCAGAAATAGAATTACCAAGAACTATAAATGGTATGAAATTCTACCCTATCTGCAAGCTAGTAAGTTAGCCTTCTACAATGTCACGAATGCTGGCAGGAGCTACGAGACTCCTGCATCAAAGAAAAAGAACTTTATCACTAATAACGCAAGCTGCATGAGCTTTACGTTTGTGCCCGGTGCCTATGCCCATCAAGTCCCATGTGTTGAAGAAATCACATGTTCACACAACTGTGTTTGTAGTAATGAAACAATGGAAACCACCCAAATTTCTAACTACAGGTAAATGGGTAATTGCACTGTGCCATGTCCACACAATAGAATACTAGTATCTGAGTTAGGGGCACTAGAGCAGAACAGCATAGACTGGGTGGCTTAAACAACACTTATGTTTCATGGTTCTGGAAGCTTTAGGGTGCCAGCAGAGTCGGCTTCTTTTTTTTTTTTTTTTAAAGATTTTATTTGTCAGAGAGAGAGGGAGAGAGAGCAAGCGAGCACAGGCAGACAGCGTGGCAGGCAGAGGCAGAGGGAGAAGCAGGCTCCCTGCCGAGCAAGGAGCCCGATGTGGGACTCGATCCCAGGAAGCTGGGATCATGACCTGAGCCGAAGGCAGCCGCTTAACCAACTGAGCCACCCAGGCGTCCCCAGAGTCGGCTTTTTGACGGACATCCAGTTCCTGGCTTACAGACAGTCAACTTCCTGTTGCATCCACACACAGTGAAGAGAGAGAGAGCTGGGGCTCTTAAAAAGACAGGAATCCCATCATGGAGGCTCCACCCACATGACCTAATTACTTTCTAAATGCCCCACCTTCAAAGGTCATCACAGTAAAACTACGAGAGGTGGAAGGAGAGGGGGGCACACACATTCAGTCCATAGCAACTAGTCATCGTTACAACAGAATACACTGCCGATATGTGCTACCGCATAAATATAGAAGTAATTATGCTGAGTGAAGGAGGCCAGACAACAGGACAGATTCTGTATGATTTCATCTCAGTCATATTCTGTGTCATATTTGTGGACAAGAGTAAATGTCAGGGATGATCGTCAGAGTGAGATGACTAAGAGGAAACTTGGGGGTCGAAGAATATGCTCATTATTTTGCTAATGGTGATGGGTTCAGCAGTGTCAACATACGTTAAAACTTATTGCACACCTTAAATATGGGTAGTTTATTGTATGTCAGTTATGTTTCAATAAAGCGGTTTTTAAAAGCACATGGATACAAAATGCTAATTAATTAATTTATTTATTTATTGTCTAGCAAGGCTCCCCCACATTTCTTTCCTATCTGCGCCATGGAAGAGGGCTGGCTTTCCCTCATCACTGCATAGTCCTTGCCCACTTGAGAGGTGAAGGGGCACTTCGTTATTTTCCTTTGCATTTATTTGATTACTAGTCAGCTCTTTTTCAAATATTTAAAAGAATGGTATTGTTGCTTTGAAATAGGATGGAATTTGCGCAGTACTAACTGGCTTTAGTCACTACATTTCTGGGCAGGGTGATTCCCAGAAGACCTTGGATTCTGAATTATTTGGCAAATCTTTGTGTAAATGGGAGCGGGGGGAGAGGAAGGAAGAAAGACTGATGATGATATTGGACAATGTATCAATGCAAGTTGAGGAGATTTTGTTTTGGAGCCACTGTGTCAATGCATTTGTATACTAAAAGAACCTTGCCTAACAGAAGAGGGAAACACGAATAACATGACCCTTGTATTCCTATTTCTCCTCTAGTCTGATCTATCCTCTGAACTTCACTCCTATATCATACTTGAACCACAGAAAACACAATGCTCCATCCACATGTACAGAGATCTCCCTTGACCTCTTCTTTATGGCATTTGTAAGAGTGCTAAAATATTTTTGATAATCACTGAAGAAAGAACAATGACCTTTGTAGCAAGTGCAGCTGGGCCATGGCATGGAGCCAGCTGGAAAATGTCCTCTCCTCAAGAGCTTGCCAATCATTCCTGGCAGGAGGCATCACCGTCTGCTCGACTCCTCTGGAAAGCCTCACCATGCAGTTTGCCGAGAAGCTATTAGGGCTTTGGGAGCAGAGAAATTGTTCCGTCTATGAAAACTACTTGCAGACCTTGGGGTTTAGGACTGGAAACACAGGAGAAATGGCCCTATAATCCAGGAGGTTTGAAGTGTGCCTGGTGAAGACCTTCAGCGTCAGATCGGGAATGTGCTACTGATCAAATCCCAGACCCTGGGGGGCTACATGAGGGAAAGTGAGGTGAGGAGGAAAAGAAACGAAAGGTCTGCTTTTGGGTTATTCACACACTAGTCACCCTTCTCTCTGATTTGGCTTTCTTGTTGAGAGACATTTTCATAACGGAACATTTCAGATACATACCAATATAGAGAGGATAGTACCTTAAGGTAACTCACTCCAGCTTAAACGACAGCCAATCGTGTTTTATTAAACCAGAGCTTCTCAAAATTCAATGAATATAAAAATTAACCTAAATGTTACAATACAGTTTTTTATTGTGTTGTACTTGGGCCTGAGATTTTTCACTTCTAATAAGTTCCTAGATGATGTGGATTTTGTTAGCCGGTGAATTACTCTTGGAATAGCCGAGTTCTATCCCCCTAACTACCTTCGTCCTATCTACTTATTTTCCAGATAGCCTGTCATTTCATCCATAAATATTTCAGCAAATATCCTGAAAATAGGAGTTCATTTTAAAACCATAGCCATGATACCATTACTCTACCTTAAAATTTAATAATTCCTCAAAAACACTAAATGTTCAATCACTATTCAAATTTCTCTGATTGTCTAATAGTTGTTTTATTTTTTTTTTCCTTCACAGTTTGTTGGGCTCAGAATTGAAATAAAGTCTGTACATGACAATTGATTGAATTTTCTTTTTTTGTCCCCTTTCCTTTTTTTTTTTTTTTTTCAGAGAGAGAGAGCGGGCACATGAAGGGTGCTGGGGAAGGAGAGGGGCAGGGAGAGAGGGAGAGAGAGAATCTCTCAGTGCAGAGCCTGATGCAGAGCCTGATGCAGAGCTCGACCCAGCAGCCCTGAGACCACAACCTGAGCCAACATCAAGAACCAGAGGCCCACCTGACTGAGTCACCTAGGCATGCCTATTGATTTTTCTTTAATCTATAGATGTTTTTTTCTCTCCCTTTACTTCCCATTTTCCCACCAGCCACTTATATTTCTTTGCAACGTTTTTTGAAGAAATTGCAGAGTTTGTTCTGTAGAGTTCCCAACAGCCTAAGTTTTGCTGATAGCATGGTTTTCATTAACATTCAATACCACCACCCCCCCCTTCATGGTTTCACGTTCCACAGCTCCATTTATGCTCTGGTTAACTGCAGGCTGGAAGCAGATCTTCCTCCTGACATATCTTCAGAAGGTCAGTAGTAGCCTAATGCTGCGTCATTATTTCACCATCATTCAGCTTCCTTCACCTCATCATGTAGGCATCCTATCATCTCACATCATCACGAGAAAAAAGGTGAGTACAATACAATAAAATATTTTGAGAGAGAAAAACCATACTTACATTACTTTTATTACAGCCTTTTGTTGTAACTGTTCTATTTTATTTTTAGTTATTATTGTTAATCTCTTACGGTGCCCGATTTATAAACTTTATCACAGGTATGTACATACGTATGTACAGGAAAAAACATATCGGTAGTGTACTACCTGCCATTTCACACATCCTCTGGAACGTTTTCCTGAGGATAAGCAGCGATTACTGGATTCCTTTTTACCCTGTTTTTCCTGGTAAAATGGTAGTTATGGCTATAGAGATTAATTTGGGGGGTGAGGGCATGGGCGTGAAGGAGGCAAGACTATTTCATGGATGTTTTTTGTATCCAAGCGAATGTGTGGTTCTCTCCCATTTGGTCATGTTAGTAGACATTATTGTTCATTTCCACTATTCATTAATTAATTAGGGATTATAAAAGGTGATGGTCTATCATTCTTCTATCATCTATCATTTGGCATAGATATACAGAAAAAAATCTTTCCCTATCAACTGTGTTTACTCTATATATTTTGTATAAAAAAAAAAAAACAAGATAAATGCTTTGTCCTTTCTCCTTCTTGACCGGTTTTCAAAAAAAGAAGTTTGATTACCTATTGCTTTGAAGTGATGAGCTAAACTTTCACGTGTGTGTCTGGGGTCGATACCATTGTAAACACATAGATTTAATTATATTTGATATATTTCACTCCATTGCAGTTATTTTTCTTAGCAATGCTCGGATGTTCTTCCCTTGTCCAAAGTAGCCTCCTTGAGTTGACTCCTATACAGAGTTGTGCTGGCTAAGAGGACCTCAAAGAAAAAAAAAAAAAAAAGCTACAGTATATAGCATGGTACCAATTTCTTTGGTATAAATTCTCTCAACATGACTGATTGCAAGCTACCAGTATTTTAACAACACAGAAAATTCTGGATATTTCACAATCAACTCTAATGATCTTACATATCCTCGCTCCAGTCTACCCCTGCTCTGGATACCCATTGATATAACTGGGAATGTATCTTTGCTGCGTATATGACAAGCTACTTCAGGTTTGTCTTATATGCGTCCTATGCCAGGCCTGGAATAGGCCTTTTCTCTAAGCAGCCCTGTTTCCTTTTTAGTGGGATAAGGGAACATTGACAACATGGAATAAGCCACTGTTCAGACCTACTCCCTGAATATAGCTAGAAAAATTGCTTCTTTTCAAAAGATAACCTATTTATAGGTTTCTACTAATAATTGCCATTTCAGTTCAGGACTAGAGTGTTTTTACTAAATGTTATCTGTTATCTGCTCCTCTTTTCTCCCACACAAAAAATCCCAGTTCCCAATGAACCAACAGAATTGCTCGTTGGATTTATCCTACAATTCATGTGCAATTATTTTAAGGTAAAAATATCAATACTATCTCCAACAATGTGGTTACTGAAAATATTTTAAAATGTGTCATTTTCCCCCTATAGTTCATTTTGTGTTATGACATATTCCATTAGGAACATATGAACATTTTGTTCTGTTGTAAAATTGATTGAACTAATTCCTTCATGCAGTTATTTTAACCATTTAATAAATACTTAAGTTTGTTTCAATATTGTTTTTGACTTTTGGACATTGCTTTTCTAAAATTTAATTTTATGTTATAATTATGTAAAAATTCCAAAGTCAAATTTATGAAGCAAAATATATTCAAAGAAATCTAGATTTATCTAGACTGTTCCCATCTGTTCCTCCACCCTACTTCCTCTCTCCCACTACAGATGGCATTTTTAATAAAATGGTTTTTGGTTTATCCATCCACTTAAAAATATGAATATGTGTATACACTCATCCCCTTCTTACATGAAATATACTACACTCATTTTTTTCTCCATATTTTTTTTTAGATTTTATTTATTTATTTGACAGACAGAGATTACAATAGGCAAGAGAGGCAGGCAGGGAGAGAGAGGAGGAAGCAGGCTCTCCGCAAAGCAGAGAGCCCGAAGCGGGGCTCGATCCCAGGACCCTGGGATCATGACCCGAGCCGAAAGCAGAGGCCCCAACCCACTGAGCCACCCAGGCGCCCCTCTCCATATTTTTTAAACTTTATGTTATGGAGATCAATCCATTGCACTACGTGGAAATACTTCTCATGCTTTGTTTACAACTTTATAATACTCCATTATACAGACAAACTATTGTTTATTCAGCCAGTGCCTTGGTGAGGAAGTTTTAGATTGCTTCTAGTCTTTTTATTACAGATACGTTATGTCTGTATTTTTTTTTTCTTTTTCTTTTTTAAGTAAGCTCCATGCCCAGCATGGAGTCCAATGCAGGGCTTGAACTCATAACCCTGTGATCAAGACCTGAGCTGAAATCAAAAGTCAGACACTTAATAGACTGAGTCACCCAGGCACCCTGTTATGTCTGTATTTTTGTCATCAGATCTTGGGGATAGATTCTTTGTAGTGGCTTTCTAGGTGAAGAAAAATGTGCTCATAATGTTGCTAAGTATTTTTTTCTCAATTATTGACCACGTTTAAGTGCAAAAGGCAAACAATAGTAGAAATCTTGAAACTCAGATTCACTGATCACTGGTACTGGTTTCTGAGTTTTAAGTCAGTCTCCCTGACTTCAGTAAACTCTTGGTACTGCTCTAAGAAATATTCCCTTTATTCGTTTTTCATGACAACTCCATTTTCTTTTCTAGAAGCATCGAATGTTTTCAAGAATTTTTAACATGACTTAATTTATCCCAAAAGTGTGTATAACATCATAACACAAAAATATAACCTTTTTAAGTTGGAATTGACATCAAAAATATTTTCCTTTATTAAAAATGGAGGAGTATAGATATTAAACGAAATAAGACTACAGGGTATATTAGTGGTAGAAGCAGGATTAGAATCCAGGCTTCACCGTATGGGCTCAGGACTCTTTCATCTACATCTGAGATTCTCAAACTAGTATGTCAAAAGACACACGATTCCATGAGAAAAACATGGTGTATCTTTTTGGAATTTGATTCTAACAAATAACTTGATTCCATGGTAAGTCAATTTTATTCCATGGTTAGTAATATAAAATATTTTTGTATTTATTTTTTAGAAAGATTTTATTTATTTACTTGAGAGAGGGTGAGAGAGAGAGCATGAACAGTGGGGAGAGGGAGAAGCAGGTGCCCACTGATCAGGGAACTCTTCATGGGGGTCAATCCCAGTATGCTAGCATCTTGACCTGAGCCGGAAGCAGATGCTTAACTGACTGAGCCACCCAGGTGCCCCAATACTTTTGTATTTAAACATATAATTGGAATAGGATAAAAAAGAAAGCCCTGTGACATTTTTATTTTTTATTTTTTTGACATTTTTAATGATAAAGTATAGAACATTGAAAACCTCTCCAGCTTGTAGCATCCCATGTAGAAGTGACATCCCTAGACTTCGAGGGTATCAGTTCATTCTCCTCTTCCCAAGAGCACTTAATGTGAAAGTTTGAGGAGCATTGTTCATCACTGAGATGACTTTCCCTTGAAGTTGATGGCCATCTTTTCCACCAGTCTAGTAGTTAACATGTGTACATCCTACTCAAATTGGGCTAGGTACATGACTGGGGAGGAAAAAGAGAATGAGGAGCCTGCTGGTTTATCCTGTCCTCGGGGATCAGTTGGCCTTATTTGAGCCACACTTAGGTAAAAGAGAGAAGGAGGAAGCCCCAGCCTCCTGACCCAAGATGGGCTGAGAAATCTTAGAACCTTCTCTGTTGCCCCCCATGTAAAGGCTATCACAACATCAAGAGATATTGGGCTAGGTAGGAGTTGCTGCAAAAATAAAAACAAACCCATAATTTTCCTCCCTGTATTCAGAGGAATAAATACTCCAAATGGTTGTCATAGAAATATCTGAAGCTAGAGCATCGCATTGTAAACAAAGACTAATTACGAAGAAAAGTTGCTCATGGCCTAGCACCATGGCTCGGTCTGAATGCTCTTTAATTCCCTCGAGGACCCATTAGCTCATCTCTTTAGAGGAATCACAGGGTCCAATGTCTAAAATCAATGTAGAAAGTGAAAACAAAGTATGGAAATAGTTACCACTGTAAATCCCTTAAATCAACATATGGAGTACATTGAGTGTATATGGTTCTACGCACACAAACCTATACAGCAATTTCTTTGCAAATCCAGAATTTAAACAAAGGCAAGAAGAGAAGAAGAGCTGGGTGCAGATGTCTGGGCTTTCGATCCATTTTTTGTTTTGTTTTGTTTTTCGAAGTTACCTGTCAAATCCCTGGGAGTTACTAACAGAATAAAAGTACATTCTAAAGTTCTCTTATTTACAGGGTTTACAAGTTTCTACTCAGCATTAAGTCAATCCTTAAATATCCAAACTATTCTTTAGATGGTACAAAGAGGTAAGCCGAGACCAGTCATTACAAAGCCTGTTTTGATTGACTGGTGCTTATGTGTGGTTATTGTGTTTGTAGGAACTAGATGAGATGCAGAAGTTGATGTATGTACAACATATTGGGTACTTCATGTTACTGGTCACAGGAAATGATGTTTATATTTTATAGTATTATTTCCCCTCTGTTAAAGTATCTTTGCATATCTTGGCCAATCTTAATTTACTCTGATCGAAACTGCATACTGACAAGGTAAAATGTGATTAAATCAAATTAATTGAGCTGGCAATGAAGCCCTAGGAGCTTGTTCAGCTAATTAAGATCAAAGGTTTTGGGGATTGTCCATAATGGATGATTTTAAAGACAAGACTGTCTTCTTGCGTGCAACTTCCTGTTAAAAGTCTGGATGTTTTTGCTCCATGGAACAGCGGTAGTTCTGAGTTGGAAAGTTGCTTAAGCCCTCACGCAACTGAAAGGCAGAGTTAGTGGCTTATGAGCAGTGGAAAAATAAAACTGGCTGAGAAATGTTTGGGGATGTTTTTAATGCTTTTGGCTCTTTTGCCACGATATGCTCTGTTACTTGATCACCAAAAGTGAACCTTTCCAAAATGTTCCTTTTTTTTTTTTTTTTTTTCCGTTGAAAGATTTGCCTAAAGTATCTGTTGACGGGACTGGTGAGTAGGAGAGTCTGCGGTACAGAAAAAGCAGGGAGTAGTGAACTGTGAACACACGGAGCGGGGAAGTGACCAGGCCATTTGTCACACTCCAAGGTTTAATATTGATTCAAAAGCCTTTGGTGAGACCAGGAATTGAGAGATCCATTTGGGGAAACTGGTGCAAACTTGCGAATTCAGGGCAATAACCTAGTGCCACCGCAGTCACTTCAACCCTCTGAATCCATAACCACAGTGACCAGCACATGGTATCCTGACACAGTCACACTGTGTGAGTGACGACAGAGGGGCTCTGTGAGCCATGCGAGCACAGCGGCTCTCGGGGGGCTGTCACTTCTCACCGCTACCCACCCCCCACCCCCACCCCGGCCAAGCAGCCTATCAGAGCATTTCTCCCCATCGACACACAGCACTCATCCTGAGAAGAATTGTGGTCATTTATTTCAGTTTCTTATATTTGCCGGAATGTTGAGTGCCTGCGATACACGGGCCCTTGGAAGGGGCCCAACCGGCCTTTGCGTGGGGGTGTCCGTCGAAACACAGGGTTCTGAGTCTCAGCTCTCTGCTGCTTACAAGTTACGTGCCATTGAACAATTCACTTAACTTTTACCAGCCTCAGTTTTCTTTTCTGTAAATCAAGGCGAGTCATAATACCACCTAATAAAATTGTTGTACACTGTAAGCGAGATTTCTTGTGCAAGTCATTTCACACAGGGCTTAATACATGAGAAGCACTCTACAAATGTTAACCAACATTATAGTTTCAACTTGTCTTGAAGTTTCAAGCCCCTTCTCAACATTTTGAAAAAAGGGGGCTTGAAACTTCAAGATGAAATTACCAAGGGGCCTCATTCATCTCAGGGCCCCATGTTCTCCATTTGCTTTGAAATCAGTTCGGTGTTGGAGTGAATTCAATGTAATCATTGGTCTCTGACAGGTTTTGACCTATCGAAATGGCTGTTGTAGATGCTTAATCTAATGTCATTTTGTCCAAAGAGGAAGTACAGACAAAGGATAAATGTGATAATTAAGAATTTTGCAGGAAGGTGGGGTGCCTGGATGGTTCAGTGAGTTAAGCCTCTCCCTTCGGCTCAGGTCATGATCTCAGGGTCCTGGGATAGAGCCCCACATCGGGCTCTCTGCTCAGCAGGGAGCCTGCTTCCTTCACTCTCTGCCTGCCTCTCTGCCTGCTTGTGATCTCTCTCTGTGTGTCTAATCAATAAATAAAATCTTAAAAAAAAAAAGAATTTTGCAGGAAGGTGATTCTGTGAAGAATGTTTACTATGTTCCCCTCACCCCTTATCTCTCAATTGCTTCTATACCTGGCTTGAGATGGAGATGATTCCTGAAAGCTATGTCTGCACTAGAATAAGTTCTTTTCAAGAAAGTTCCTGTGCCTCTCTGTATTTGCTCCTGGAAATGAAGCCTCCTTACCATAAAAAGCTCAAAATCAAGTAAAGCATAAAACTTCTCTCAGGAGAATTCTTTTTTTTTTTTTTTAAAGATTGTGTTTATTTGACAGAGAGAGAGATCACAAGTAGGCAGAGAGGCAGGCAGAGAGCGGGGGGAGCAGGCTCCCTGCTGAGCAGAGAGCCCGATGTGGGACTCGATCCCAGGACCCTAAGATCATGACCTGAGCCGAAGGCAGAGGCTTAACCCACTGAGCCACCCAAGCGCCCTTGAGGTCAGGAGAATTCTTAAGAGAATTCTGAAAGGACAAAGGGAAAGGAAAGGAAAAATGTTGCTCTTGTGTTTTGCTTTGCTTTTATATGTCCCTGTGGTTTTCCTAAGCAGGAATGATCAGGTCACCACCTATATCGGAAAATAGCTTTATTTTCAACATATTGTTCAGCAGCTTATTTTCTCAAACTGTTTCCACTGGGAAGAAAGGAAAAAGAGTGTGGTGTGTCTTCCACGTTAGCGTCAGAAGGCAAGAACTTTGGAATACACACCAAGCATTTTTATTTAGAGACTTTGGGCAAGAATCACAAAGCAATCGAACTTACGGCGAAAGCCAAAATGAAAGTCTGTTGTTTCTTCTTCTTTTGCCAATTCCAGTGGCAGGCTCTGGCCTGCAGATCTCAGGATTTTTAAACGTCTTTCCAGCACAGAACTGCTTTCATGTTTGTATCCTTCTTGCTAAATCTGGACCTCTTCTCACAGCATCCTTCTTGCATGTGTCCAGGAGCCCTTTTTTGTTTGGAAGGATTCTGAGTTTTCTCTTCATGGAAACCAACGCCCCAGTTTGCACTGATGGAAATGTCCTTCCTGCTTCCTACATTGCGGAGCGTGCTTTGCCAAAATATATTAAAAAGCGAATCCATTTGAGGAAAGGCCATGAAATCCAACTGTTTACGAGCCTTCATGTTCTTGATTGAATGCTTCGGCATTCCATTTTTTAAAATCTTTCAATATGGAAGCCAGTCTCACCCAGTCTCAAGTACCAGAGAGTAACAAAATCCAAGTGTTACCGATGTCCTGAAGTAGTTGTGATGCCCTGATCTTCCAGATGTCTTTCCTCTTCATTTAGTTTATTGTATCCTAAAATTAGAATGCCTGTGAAATTTTTGTAAACAGAAGATTGCTTGCTTTCTGGCAGTTGGAAGAAGAGCTTGGAGAATTGAGTCCAAGCTTGGTACTGGTGTGCATCTGTTCTCCTTCCTCAGTAGACGCTGAGGATACAAAGACAAATGAAACACTCTTCCTGTCCGGAAGGATTTGTCATCCCGTTAGTGAGGACATGAGAGACATCAAAGATCAGGACGCAGGCACGTGAGGGTTGCCATGGGGAAAACTAAGGGAGGTGACTGAAGGGTTGGAGGAGAAGATATGTTACCTGTGTCCTACAAGGACAGCAGGGGGGAAAAAATAAAGATGTAAAATAACAGATTTCTAGTCTAGGAAAAAGCGGATGTAAAGACATAAACAGTGGGTGTTTTAGTTCAGGCTGCTATAAGAAAATCCCATAAATGGGGTGGCTGGCAAGCACCAGAAATGTATTTTTCACAGTTTGGGAGGCTGGAAGTCTGAGATCAGGGTATCAGCACTGTCAGCACCTGGTGAGAGCCCTCTCCTGGGCTGTAGACTGCTGACTTCTCACTGTGACCTAATGTGATGGAAAGAGAGCCAGAGAGCTCTCTAGGGTCTCTTACAAGATACTAATCCCACCCATGAGGTCTCTACCCTCATCAGCTAGTCACCTCCCATAGGCCCCACCTCCTAGTACCATCACATGAGGGGTTAGGATTTCTTTATATGAATTCTGGGGAGACAAACACAAGCATTCAGTCCATAACTGTGGTAAGAATGCACTGGTTATCAAACTTGTAACCACAGGACAAATTTTAAAAGATACTTATGTTTTGGGCACCTGGGTGGCTCAGTGGTTTAAGCCTCTGCCTTCAGCTCAGGTCATGATCTCAGGGTCCTGGGTTCGAGCCCCACATTGGTCTCTCTGCTCAGCAGGGAGCCTGCTTCTCTCTTTCTCTCTCTCTCTCTCTGCCTGCCTTTCTTCCTACTTGTAATCTCTGTCTGTCAAATAAATAAATAAAATCTTAAAAAAAAAGATACTAATATTTGAGTTTTGTCCTTAGAAATTTCAATTGAATTGGTATAGGATTCTGTCCAGGCATTGGGACTGAGCTTTGAGAAGCTCCATTGGGTATTAGAATGTGCTGCTCATGTTGAGAACCCCTGTTGGAGATTATCCTCTATCTGGATTGTAGAGCTTGTGGGGAATGAGTGGAGCAGAGACTTTTAAAGTAGATGGGGTTCACTGTAGGAAGCTCAGACTTAAAATAAAGGTCATAGAGTAGTCCTCAGGGATTTTATGCAGGTGAATAGGAAAATCAAGTTTGTGTATTAGACCAAGACCACAGGTAGGTGGCAGATGAATGGACTGTGGACATGACATTGTGAGTATATTATGGGTGGGGTGGGAAAAGGAATAAGCCTGGGGGGTGGATAAATCGACTCCTGAGAGGGAGTCTGTGGCTGGGAATCAGGAAGGACTTGATGACAGCTGGCACTAAGGTGGTTCCAGGGCCCCACAACCAATGCAGCCTAATGGAGCAGTGACACATGAGCGTGGGAATTCTTACCTGGGTAATTCCAGGTATGTACACCCACATTTTCCAGGACTTCAAGATAAAAGGAATTTTTTTCTGGTTTCCTTGGATAACTGTCCTCTGTGCTTAGCTCCATTTTGCTCGTGGAGAACAGCCCTCAGGGAATGCTGCTGAGCGCAAAGCTAATCAGAATGGGAAGCATCTTTTAATAAAGAAAATGAGGTAATTCCACAGGCTTTTCTTTCTTCCTTTTTTGCAAGCTAAGGCACGTTTCTTCGCTTTTACTATCCTCTCTCCTCCAAAAAAGCTGCAGTAAATTTCAAAAGGTCATTTGCCTGAGTCGCTGAGATTGTCTGACTTTCTTGCTGAAAATACTACAACCGATAGGGTGGTTTACCCGTACCCCACCAGTTACTTTGGCCTAGAGGTGATTTCTGTGGTTCTCTGGAACTGCTTTCTTCTGATACGGTCTTTGGGCAGCTGAAGAGCTTGCGAGTGCCCTATCAGAATCATTGTGGCCAGAAGAGATGTAGCAGTGGTTTCTGGCTAATTGGCAGGGCAAGCTCTGGCTTATGTAATCGTTACCTCTGGCAATTTGTCCCAACACCCCTTTTGGCAGCAACGCTGAGGTATTTCTAATGGTAAGAGCTTGGCCAACGCTCAGCCAATCAGCTCGTTCATTTTGCTGGCTGCAATGAGAGTTACTGTTTCTTTCACCTTGGTCCCAGCCAGACCTGGTTCTGTAAATATGTCACCGGGGATTTGGATGGAGCTGTGTTCAGCCTCAGTGCCTTAAATCCATTATTTCAGTTCAAAAGGTCATTTTACCTTTACACAAAGAGGTCCCCTGATGTACCTGACCTTAATCCCACGTGTCAGTGAGACCCTTAGAGAGGGAGTCAGATGTTCCGGATTTTAATGACACTTTATAATTCGCAAGGAGGACTTGAGGATTGTCAATAGAGAGGAAAGCAGCCTGGGTCTCTGGTGTGCTGGATTCCTTCGGTGTTATCTCCTGTCCTTCGTGCCGGTCGTCACCTGGTTGTGGCAGCTGCTGGAAAAGAGGTATAATGTTTCCTGATGGAGCCCAGAAAGGGGAAAGGAGATCCCATTTTCCAGAATTTGGTATCTCCTCTTTACCTTCATCACCCCTGCCGGGATTTATTTTGGCCTGGCCAGTGTTGACGATAGATAAAGAACAGAGCTTCCTTATTTACCTTTAGCAGACCTAGAGTGTTCTTGAACATAGACGTTAAATCGAAGGGGGAAATCAGATACATTATGTAAGAAATACACTTCAAAATTTACCAATACTATTCTCCTCAGAGAGGAAATTAAGCCTTCTTTCACCTTAATTTCTCTGAGGAATTGAGACAAAGACAATGGAGAGAACTCTAAAGGGAAGTGAGAAAAAACACTGTCCCCACCTCAAAAGGGCCAGGCAGCTCCACTTTGCAGTCTCTCTCCCACAAACTCCCTTATGTTGAGAGGCCTGGGAGGTCACTTCTAAATTGTCCTCCACAATACAAATTTCCCCTGAATAACTCTGTTGTCTAAGGAAATGTTTGGGGCAAAATAAAATAGAATAAATATTTATGTTAGCACAGGTAATTTAGGCCACATGAACAGAAAAATGTCTTGGATACATTTTGAATGAATATGTTTAGAAATATTTCCAAGCCAAATAATAATAAGCAGCATATCTGACAATCTCCATAATTTCTCTCTCTCCCTCTTTTATGTATTCTTACTGTTCTGATGATATCGTTGTAATTTTTTTTTTCAATTAGGTAGTGATGAACTCCATAAAACCTGCTAATCTCCATTATAACAGGGAAGGTCCAGATATTCTTCTTATGGCATCAGAAGCAATTCTTGGGACTGGCAAAAGAGAGAATAAGGAGAGGGCCCTGGGACCCAGCAAGAGGAAATCTGTTCCCTTAACTCTCCTTTATCTTTAACCTTGCCTAACCAGGTTAATGGACTAGTCAGCAGCACCACTCCAATTACCATGGCAAAGTAAATTGACCTAAACCCTGTTGAAGTAGTCAGTGTTCTCAAAAGGGAATTAAAAAAGAAATCTAGTTGGCATCAACCTAAATGGGTGTTTTTTCTGGCACATATGTACAGGCGAAGTAAGCTGAAATTATGAAAGTAAATAATTCATGAGCATGCCTAATGCTTTCTCTGGAAGCAATGATTATTTTATTATCCAAATTTTAACCCTTTAACATGCATCTCCAGAGGTAGATTGACCCAGAAAAACTCAAAGGAAAATTGGATGCAGTATGAATAGTTTCATATGCTGATTTTTGTTTTTTTTTTTCTTTTCCCCCAACACTGAGTTTTCTTTGGCCAGTAGAAAAACTTTAATCGGTGACTTCACACAAAGTTTACTGCTTGGCGAATTACCATAAAATGAAGATACATGTGCATGCCACCCAGAAAAGAAATAGAACATTTCCAGAACCTTGGAACTTGGAGTTGGAGGTCCCAACTTTGCAAGAAAGGAAGAAAAATAAACAAAATAGGAACAGTTTTGAAAATAAGGAAATAAAATTATCATTTTCATCCTGATACTATTTATATGTAGAAAATACAAAGTTATCTACAAATAAAGTATAAGTAAGCAAATTTAGCAAAGTCACAGAATACAAAGTTAATATGCATAGATCAACTATATTTCCATATCCACGTAGAAAATAATTAGAAAATGAAATTTTAGAAAATAATACTATTCATAATAGCATAAAAAAAATCAAATCTCTAAAGTAGTATTTTTCCAGGTGTGGCCCTGGGGATTCCTAAATTCCATTCAGATGACCCCTTTTTACTCTCACTCTTTTATGAGTGAATAGTGGAGTTTTCCAGAGGTAGTTTATATGTGATAATACATCAAATTGAATGCAGAAGTAGATCTGAGGACTAGCTGTTTTCTATTACACAAAACTTTAAAAGGATTTGCAAAAATGTAAAATAATGCCAGTCTATAATCAGTTTAAATGATTATATATCAGTGTTTACTCTGAGACTATGTGAATCAAAGGACACTTTTTCAAGGATAGCATCTCTTAGCAGGTCCAGATTGCAAGACTGTGTCTTTACATCTTACTGCTCCCTTATACTCTACACTCTGCTTCACCAAATTGCTTGCCTTTCTTCTCATTTTCATAAAATCACATTCATTGTAGATTCACATATATATTGTCTCTGGAGTATCCTTCTCCACTTTTCTCTCTGGAAAATCCCTTGTTATCATTCAAGAACCAGCTCAAGTGCTGCCTCTTCTAGGAAGATTGCTAGAACCATCTTTGCCTTACATTAAAATTAGATCCTTCCCCTTCTCTGTTTTCATATTTGGCACAGTACCTCTATTAGGCCACTTATCCCTTTGTGATTATTTGTTTATTACTGTCTTCCTGACAAGAATGTAAGCTTTTCAAGGTCAGGTTTTCAAATCATTTCTTTGAAAACCCATGACTAACACAGTATTTAGAACATAAGAGGAACTTAATAAATATTAGCTAGAACAATAAGGTTTTCAATATTATTGAATCAGCTCAGCAACAAGTCATTCCCTTTATTGAAATGTGATGTCTGGAAAAGAAGAGGTATTCAGTTAATATTTGTTCAGTTGATAAATCAGATTAGTTTTTGGGCAGAAGTGGTACTTGATTCTCAAGATGTAGTTGTTGGTTTTTTTTTAAGATTTTGTTTGTTTATTTGACACAGAGAGAATGAGAACAAGCAGGGGGAGCAGTAGGCAGAGGGAGAGTGAGAAGCAGGTTCACCCCGAGCAGGGAGCCCGATGTGGGACCCCATCCCAGGACCCCGGGATCATGACCTGAGCCGAAGGCAGTCTGGGATCATTTCTCTGGAAATTAAACCTAAATTCTTTTTCATAAAACCAAGATTAATTAAGGATAAAATCACCGAGGCATAGATAATTTAAGAAAAATCAGTTAGCTATAGGCCTTAAGAAAAATATGTCAAATGTCACTATACATAATTTATCTTAGATTTTTGACTGGTCAGCCATGAAAACCATATTCTGTAAATGTTTAGATATTAGAGAATTCCATATATATTTCATGGTGCTTCTACCCTCTATGAAATCTTCAAACTCTGCAGGCAAGGCTCAGTTGCCATAGGGCTATATATGGACACTTAATCCTGAGGGATTTAAAGGAGCAAGTTTCACTCAGTCAATGAAAAGCCATTGGCCGAACTTCTGCAACATATGTGCAACATTTTATGCACATAAAATTGTTTTAGGGATATATAATTGTGAGTTTTTATTACAGAATCTTCAGGTCAAATTGTATTTTACCAGGAGATTTTGTGAGTTTTTAAACTCAGGCAAATGTAAAAGATTGTTTTTTCTGCTAATGAAGCTTGTAGTAGCTTCTTTCCAGGTACAGAAATCAGGGCAGTATGTTGGCTGCTTCACATCCTTTTCAATCTCTGCTTGTGCAAGAAGGTTGAAATACATATGTTAGACAGACCGGACCACACTCACACTCTCCACCTGACTTTCTGTATGAAGATAATTGATAAGTTCACAGGATTTTTTGTTGACCTTACAACTGACAGAATAAAAGGAAAAACCTACCAAACTTGAACTATAATGAGAAACTTTGACATATAGATGATTGTATGTTCTGCAAGCATTTGTTCAGTCACAATTCAATATAAAATAGTGTTTGAAAAGTCTTTTTGACATTAGTTATTTATAATATTCTTTTTTATACATATAATATTATAAATAGCTATTGCTTGGTGAGATCAGCATTTGAAAACCTATTTAATTCACAACATGACTGAAAAATTGCACATTTATAATGAAAGATAGTATACAAAATCTAAAGGCCACGCTAGGAATTTAAAAAATTAATATTAAAATTTAATTCATTTTTATTATTAAAAATGAGTTCTCAAAAAAAATAAAAAGCATAGTAACAGAAATGCAAAGCTTTGTGGTGATTTGCTAAGGAACTTCTGGAACTGTTAAGGGAATTTATATTTTGAGAGTGTCAGTTCTTTATTGCTTCCCATTTTGTGTGAAAATTATCTGGGGATTTTTCTTGGTAGAGACCCATCTCCGCTTCATGTTTATACCAGACAGAGTTGATATTTGGGTTGATATTTGGTTCTTTACTGGAAAATAAATAAAAAGAAATAAGAAAAGTAAAATTTTCAAAAGTAGTCAGCATAGAAAATGACAAAACATTTCATAAAGAGATTAGTGGAGAATTAGTCAAAGATAGGATATGCAGATAGGACCAGAAGCCCAGAATGTGCAAAATCTTACCAGAAATGGAGACTTACCAGAAAGGAGCTGTGTCCATGAAAATTTCATGCTTGTAATCCAGAAAGTAAATGGCCATCTATAGAATATTCTCTTTGTTATTCTCAAAAAGAGTATCTCAGTTGTGATCAGCTCCTGGCAAATCTTGATTTTAAATGTATTATCCTTACCTTTTCTGCCCAGCTGCTTGATGATAAATATCTATATTGATGCTGCCTGTAATTTTTTTTCCCTTTCATTGACATTTTAAAGGTTTTTTTTGTGTGTTATGCAGAGAAAATCTTTGAAACACTTCTCTTTCTCAGGACTGTTTTTTTTTTCTTTAAGTTCAAGATACAAATCCATAATAGCTCTAAGTAAGTAAATTATTAGCTTGAATTAGGTTACCCTCTAAAAAGACAAAATCAGGAAATTGAACAGCTTCCAGCTTCTTTACACTATTATTATAGTGTAATAATAATTGACACTCGGTGGGGCATATCCATAGTGATGAAGGGTAGGGATGGGCAGAGTTGGCCCTATCCTACAGATTATAGTATATATGGTCATGGGACTGGAGCTAAGAGAGAGCACCAAGCATTATGAAGCATGAGTGGAAACTAGTTAGTGCTAGGATTATGAGCTTGGGTTGGGAAATTGTCAGGGATTTCTTGTCCCCGAAGCACACAGTAGCTCTATATGAGGTACTTGTTTAACCACTTCCACTACCCCTTCCAAGAATCCCACCTACCACATCCACTACTTGCTTGTTCCTATTCTGGAGCCTTGATTAGAATTCTTTTTCTGCTGCAGTCATCTGCAGTGGGGTGGAGAAATAGAGCATGTATGGTGAGGTTCCACCCCAGACAGATATTTTGCTACAGGAGGAGATAAGGAAGAGTAGTGGCACAGAGATCCATTTCTCTTTTCCTGCCAGTGACTCAGGGAGGTGGCAGTCTCAATGTTGATACTATCTTGATGGTGAAAAGCTACTAGGAGTCATACAAGAGCTGCATGAAATCCTTTCTTCTATATGGTCCCAAACGTACCCTCTTAACTTGCTTATTTGCTTTGAACTGAATATAAGAATATTAAACACACCTATATTCAAATAGAAATGTGTGCATGGAAACATATTTCAAGCCAAAAATAAAGAAATTTTGAACAGCCAAATCACTTTGAATTATCTGCAGTATATCCCTTTTTTCAGGATAAATAGATATTTAGATATATGTATTATAAACATGTGTCTACTTTTATGTACCTTCTTTTTCTCTGATTCTGGAAAAAAACTCTCAAAATATTGCTTTTGAGTTGTTCTTTTGATTTTATCCCCAGAGCATTTATTCAAGAGAATAAATTTGGCCATTTTCAAACTGTGAGAATATGGAATGCATAAATTTTCTTAGTATAAAATACGTTTTTGGTGTATTTATGTAACTCAAAACAGATGCATCTACAAAGTTTACACATAGAAGCAGAGATTACTGAAGAAAAGAGTCAGGTCTGGCTAGGAGAAGATTTTGGTATTTTTACCCTATGAGTGTTTCCAATGTATAAAATTGGTACTAGGTACTTGGTTCCAATGGCTGGGTTCTGGGAAGATTTCCGTAAAATAGCACAAGATGAGCATCTGACTACAGAACATTTCAGCTTTAGGCCTACAATCTTAAGCACAACTATGTTTATTTTTAAATTGACCCGGAGAGAACTCAAAGGTTGTTTCTGCAAGATTTTCTAAATAGTGGTAGCCTGATCTAGTTTGAAATTACACCAAGTTTAAAAGTTGAAATTTTCTGGCAGTTGATCAAATCAACAATATGGTAATCTGAATTGGCTGCTGAAATGAAAATGAGACTTTTAAAAATGGTTTCGGGGGGCGCCTGGGTGGCTCTGTGGGTTAAGACCTCGGCCTTCAGCTCAGGTCATGATCCCGGGGTCCTGGGATGGAGCCCTGCATTGGGCTCTCTGCTCAGCAGGGAGCATGCTTCTTCCTCTCTCTCTCTGCCTGCCTCTCTGCCTACTTGTGATCTCTGTCTGTCAAATAAATAAATAAAATCTTAAAAAAAATGGTTTCAGGAGTCCAGAATTTATTATGCAAACCACAGACTCTCTCTATGGTATGGTTACTGAAATGAGGTCTCAGTGTTGGCCCGTGGACTGAGGTATCTAGGTGAATGAGTTTCTTTCCTAGAGCAGGCTTATGACTGGTAGTATTTACCAGCTCTACTAGCAGTATTTAATTACTTTAAATAAGGTTCTTATCTATTTGCCTTCTGAGAAGAGGGAAGTCCAGCAAACACCTGTGATTGTGGGCAGGGACTTGTGGAATGAGTCTAGCAATATCAGGAAGTTATTAGGTATATGGTTCCTGATAAGGCTAATAGAATACATCAAATCCTTTATGGTTTCTCCCCAAAAGCTTTGTTCCCTTCTTCATTAAGTAAATGGCCACATTTGGCACCTAGATCTCCAGTGTATTAGATTTTAAGATAGATCTGGTCTCATTGTTTCACTCAACACATATTTGTTGAAAACTTTTTTTATTGCAGGCACATGTCAGTTACTTCCCAAGGGTTTGTGTGTGTGCGTGCGTGCATGCATGCCTTTTCCCTGTTCAAATTAATAGGACTGAAAATATTAATTTCTTTCATGAAAATATCATTTTTCTATTCAATGTCTGGTAAATTGAAGCAACCACTTTTAAGGAGCTTTAATATTTTTATCATTTATTTTTGAAGATATTTAACTCTTTTAACTATTTCAATAATATGACCAACTGAAACTTACAAAGGACCTATGAAGTTCTTTACTGCAACTTACTAATGTAACAAATAGTTTGTCATAAGTATGTGATAAAACATTTTTATACTTTTGATTTTAAAAGCACAAATGTGAATTAGTAATTAGACATTTTAAATTATAGTCACAGCTCTAATATGCCAAGTTCTCTTAAAGATTACAAATATGTCAAATAAATAATGTACAAAGGTTATTTCTTAGTTCAAAGCAAAAGTATTAAAAGTACAGATTTAATTTACTTCATTATTTCTAACCTTAATCCTCAATCTTCCCGGAGTTAGACATTTTTACCCACGGATTAAATAATTTTTCCATCTCCAAGCAATTTGTTTTTCATCCCAAGTAAATTGGTGTTACCTTTTCAAAAAGTGAAGAATTTGGCTAGGAAATGAGATCTGCAGCACCTGACATTAGGAGATTTTTCTCATGATCATGACAGGTCTAGGCCCTCCAAATGGTAGGTTACATTTGGGAATTGATAGCAATAATAAATACGAAGTTTTTGATGTGAGCAGTAGGGCAGAGAGTGATACCATTTCAAAACTAAGAAAGATAGAAGAAAAGCACATTTTAGGGAGAAAATGTAAAGCTGTGTTTTCATTTTCCTACCTTTGGGGGCCAGTGGATATTGAAATGGGTTTGTTAAGAGCCTGACTAGACGTTTCTGGAGCGAAGGCTGGATTGGAAATTAAGGTTTGAAAATCACAGGAGTAGATATTCTTTAAGTCTATGGAACTGAAGGCAAGAATGCCGGGGAGAGAAAATAAGAAGACATAAGGCTGAGAACCAGTGGTTGAAGGTTTAAAGGTCAGGGGAAAGGGAAAGCACTAGAAAAGAAGAGTGAGGGGGTGTGTGGGTAACTCAGTCAGTCAAGTCTCCAAATCTTGATTTCAGCTCAGGTCATGACCTCAGGGTCATGAGATAGAGCCCTCCATCAGGCTCCATAGTCAGTGGGGAATCTGCTTGAGATTCTCCCCCTCTCTATGCTCCTCCCCTCCCACACTTTTTCTCTCTCTATATAAAATAAATAAATCTTTTTTTTTTTTTTTTTTTAAAGAACAGTGAGAAGGAACAATGATGCAGGAAGAAAACAAACAGCCAACAGTGAGATGCAGCATGAAAACCAAGAGAAGAGAATGTTCAAGGAGGAAAAATTTCAAGAAGGAAATGGAAAAGGAAAAAATTTATAGAGTTGAAAGCCGTATTTCAACAATTAGAGCAAAACCAAATGTGAATGGGAAAATCTGTGAGTAGGCTTAAGGAAATCACACATAATGAAAGAGAAAAGGCCATAAAGATATTGCAATAATTTTAGAGAAAGAAATAGATGTGGATGACATAGAGAGACAGAACATACAGAGAGCAAAAGAGCTCAGCACATATGGACTAACAAAAATGTCTAAAAAAATGAATAATAAACAATTTCCTGAAATAAAGTCCAAAATTGATATCCTCATCAAATAATGGAAATTATTGAAATAAGAAAAGTGAAAGAGCCCAGATAGGGTTGTTGTGAAGATAAATTTTGTGAAGCATAAAGATATGTGCCTGGAACATATTAATCACTCAACAAATACAGCTGCAGCTCTAGTTTCCCTCTTTCTTGTCCTACATTCATGCATTATTATTATTGTTAGTGTGATTATTAATTCTTGCCAATTTCATACTGAATATTGATATTGTTTAAGACTGGGTCTTAGACCCCTCTGTTATTTCAGTGTATTCTTCCTTCTCAGGCAATCTATTCTTTTTTTTTTCTTTTTTAAAGATCTTATTTATTCATTTGACAGAGACACAGCAAGAGAGGGGACACAAGCTGGAGAAGTGGGAGAGGGAGAAGCAGGCTTCCCGCTGAGCAGGGAGCCCCATGCGGGGCTTGATCTCAAGACCCTGGGATCATGACCTGAGCAGAAGGCAGATGCTTAATGACTGAGCCACCCAGGTGCCCCTCAGGCAATCTATCATATACACAAAATTTCAGTTATCCTCTGTTCACTATGACTCTCACCATAACATCTCTACTTGAATGTCACAGAGCACCTGAAATTCAAATGCCCAAGATGTGTTTCATGCTCTCCTCCCCCTCAGGATTCCTCTGCTTTCGGGCCAGAAAGCTCAGTCCTCTTCCAGTATTGCTGATCTACACAAATGGTACCATTCCTCCCCAGGTGTGGGGGTCAGGTGATGAGGAGTCATCCTTGATCTCTCCTTTTACCCATGTCATGACAGTATCTGCTCCTGCCCCCATAGTGTGTTCCTCATACAGTGGCCAGAATGATTTAGATAAGCCAGATTATGAAATTCTTCTGCAAAAATCTTCCAGTATCTTTCAGTGTCATGCAAAGTAGTGGTCTCTGGTCCCTACTATTTCTCTGGCTTCATTTTCAATATTCTCCGCTTGCTCATTCCACAGAAGCTAGAATGGTATCTTTTCTCTCCTCACATACAGCAAGAATACTCTCACTTCAGGTAACTAGCTGAGTCACTACTTGGAAAGCTCTGTCCTCAGCTACCCACATACTTCCATCCCTCAATTTCTGCTCAAAGTTACTCTATTCCCTGATCTGTCTCTGTTCTTCTTATTCTTTATTTTTCTTCTAAATACCTAACCACTATCTGCTGAATTTCATATCTATTTGTCTCCTTTTCTCTCTCTTGTAATCTAAACTCAGCCACACTTTCTTATTCAATCACTTGCTTTTGCCACAGGGCATTTACACATAATATCTGCTCTACCTGAAATATGTTTTTCAACATCTTCCCCTGCCATTTAACCTAGTTAATTCCTTCAACTATTTTTATTTTACTTTGGATGTCACTTCATCAGGGATGCCTTGCCTGATTCATAACTCTTGTCAGTAACCTTTATTTATGATTTATAAAACTATTTTCCCTTTCATTTATAGAACTCCTTTATGTATGTTATCATACACTTAATTGTATATATGATTATTTTACCACCACTCTCTCTAGTATTTTTGGTCAACATTATGGTGTCATCTGTGTTTAGCTCATAACCACTACATTCAAGAACTCAAAATATTTGACAAATAAATAAATGAGCCCCTGGACCATTGTAGTAATCTCTCTATTTTGTTTATTGGCTTGCCATCACATTGGTAAGCTACTTTGTAATAATTAACTATCTCCAATTTCTCTTCCTTCAGTCCCCCTTATACCATTTCCAGATTAAGGTTATTAAAACATATCTCAAGTCACATCTCATCAGTGGCCTTCCATTCCTTTGAAAAGAAAATGAAAGCCTCCCAACTTCAAGCCCCTCCCTCCCTTCATTTTTAGTCTTACCCTCTCTGCCTGGATAATATAAGTGTGAAAGTTATTAATAATGAATTTGTCTCATTATAATGGTGACTAACATTAATTAAAATTAAATAATTTTAAATAATTAAAAGAAACAAAAATGAGGCTGGGGTTATCATATGGTTTATATAATCTTGAGAAAGACACTCAAGTTTATAATTGTTTCATGTCATTTCTTAAAACACATCACTAACAAGATCTACAGCACTAATAGTGCACATTGCAGAGAAAGACAATTGTTGAGTATTCTTGGTTAGTTGTATTGCAATTTTTTTTAAGAGCTTTACTCTTATGTGAGTGTTCACTTTCATTATCGCCCATGATTGAGAAAATTCTTTCTCACTCTATGAATTGAACATTTGTCCTCTGCTTTTTTGTTTATTTTTTGTTTCTCGGTTTTAAACCTAATGGATCTCACTTTAGTATGACCTGGTATCCTGCAAGCATTTTAACAATTTTAACAATTTTCCTAAGAAACAGGAAACAAGCTCTTTTGTTTGCTGATGGGGTTAGAGTGAGACAATACCTCTCCCCATGGTGTCACCTGATGATTAAAAATTTGGAAACAGTCGGGGGCACCTGGGTAGCTCAGTGGGTTAAAGCCTCTGCCTTCGGCTCAGGTCATGGTCTCAGGGTCCTGGGATTGAGGCCCACAGCAGGCTCTCTGCTCAGCAGGGAGCCTGCTTCCTCCTCTCTCTTTGCCTGCCTCTCTGCCTACTTGTGATCTCCGTCTGTCAAAAAAAAAAAAAAAAAAAAATAGAAACAGTCCTATTTAAAAGTTGTCACTTTCCTTATTTGAAATAAAATAAACATTACTGAAAAATTTTAACCTACCATATATATTTAGAGTGTGATCATCATACTCCTTCAGATTTTTATAAAACTTTACAATGTACAAAATACTGACATGCAAAAGTTATTTTTGGATATCTCTTGAAGTGTCCATACAGCCTCTATTTTCTTATTTTATAGGTAAAGATGCTGAAGCTCAGAGAGATTGTTAAGTGGGCCAGGTCCTATGTTCTGATTGTTTTTATACTGTACCACCACAGCTCTCCACAAAGTATAATCCTGCAAATAGTTCTTTTAGTTCTGAGTCGTTTTGTCATTTTGAAGATCTCTGGTATAAGTGCAGGGAGAATAAAAATGTAGAAATAAAGAGATTTTCAAATATATGGGTCTAATTTTCCATCTCATTTCCCTTTGGTTTCCAACTTGGTGAAGCTGTTCAAAAAAAAGTTAGGTGTTTTTTTTGTTGTTGTTGTTTGTTTGTTTGTTTTATCTGGCATGGGTCTACTCAAAAGATCCTTATCTACCCAGAAGATTCACAGAACTAATGATTAACCTGAGCTACCTCTAGCCTATCTGGCACCTTCCTTCTGGACTAATAAAGAGTTGGATGGAACAGGGCTTGGTAAGTAAGATCTGGGATGTGATCAGCCCCAACCCACCCTCTCTCTCAATGCCATTGTACCGGCTTGTTCCAATTCAGCTCAGAAATACTGGGTCTACCTTTAGGCAACGTTAAAGAGGGGAAAGGTGCACTTATCAGGCTAGGTTGCTCCCTGAGAATTTAGTGCTATTAGATCCCAGAGGGTCACGTCAGAGTAGACTTAATATTTTCATCATATACACCATTGCTGATGTGCAGGAGCTGTCCTATCCATGGAGTCATGTGAACTATAAGCTACCCAGGTCCGTTTTTAGGAACCTCCCTGGATATTAAATAAATGGCTTAGAAGCTACCTGTCTATTATAATTATACAGCTGTTTTCTGGATGCCGAAGGGATTCATAGATAATCAACTGATTACCTCAATTGAGCCTCACCCCATTGATTATGGAAATTCTGCCCAGAGATCCCAGTTATGGATCTGTATGGACTTAACACCTGTCTGGGTTTCTCTGAACAGCTATGAGAAGTTTATCTGCATGAGAACAAAGGAACTTCTCAGGAAAATTCATCTCAAGGGAAGAAAAGCAAGAAAGAAGGTGTCACCTGGATGGTGATGGTGATCTGAATTTGATTTGCTGGCTGTCAGCTGAATCAATCTTGAGCTAGTTCTGAAAAAGTGTCTGAATCCTAGGCAGAAATGGAATGGCAAGTACAGTTAAAAGAATATTCCACTAAGAACCTTATACTTTTGGGGTGTTGGTTCAAGCAACTTAAAGGGGAGGTTCTTTTGATAAAATATGATATGGAGGAGAAAAGGCATTGAGTCCTCCCATGCTTTAATACTCTATCATAATGTTTCTCTAGGCTAAGATGCAGCTTGAAGATGAGGTTGTGCTTCTTTCCAGAACCATGAGCACCCATACGCACAATTAAGTGCTTAATAAGTCCTTTTAGATTAAGATAGTAAGGTATTAGAGACAGGCATCAGTGCTTCTCTGCTTGGCAGGCATCCTGGTCAGTTAGTTGAGGAAAAGATGAAGCTGCCTTTGTTAGTTAAAAATACTGCTGTCTCATCCTAGGAATCTGAAATTGATTTCCAGTCTCATGTAGTCAATTAATGCTTCTAATACAGGCATATTAAGTACAAGGCATGTGTGCTTTTTTCCTCCAAGCATGCAACCGTGAGAAACATGGCTGACTGACCACAAAACTATTTTCTAGAGCCCAAATGTGGCCCGAATAGTATCCTCAACACAGTACTCCAGGAAGTGACCAGAAACTAATTTGCAACCCCAGTTGCAATATGTTTTGGAACAAAAATATGGTAAACTCCTTTGATCCTAAGCTTCTTTATTGGGAAGGAAAGTCCCAGGGTAGGCTCTGTTCATGCAAATGACATGTTTAAGGTAGTTACTATTGACAAACAGGGAATCCTTAAAAGAGGAACAGGCTTTCCCGAGCCAGAAGTCCCCATCTAAGAACATTGAAAGGTCCTAGGTCAAGTGTTCAGATTGTATTTTGAAGCACTTGAAATGCTGAAAGATTCTTCAGCCTGTGGTTGCCAAGTAGGTATGTCAGCTCACCTTTGGTTTTCAAAAACCAAATTCAGTACAATAAAATATGTTGAATACAGTAAAGATATAAATGTAAGACTTTTCTGCTCTTGCCTTCTTTGATTCTTCTTAGAAGAAGGCTCCATTCCTGGATCCAAATTACATATGTGTATGTTGTAGAATACAACCAGATGAAAAGACATGGATCCCTGTTCATTGAGGGGCATATAAACTTCTTTTTTCAAGTAAATGACTTTAAAGTAGAGGTATTTTAATAACCCATTCTGTGTGGAAGATGATTTCTATTGTTTTATTTAAAGAGGCCACAACCAATGGGTGGTCAGGACAGATACTGGACTCATTTATCTATTAGTTATTGAAAAAGACAGGGTAGGAAATTCTATTTGGGTAGCATTACAAGTGAACAAAGAGAACAGGCATCCAGGAAGTAGGTGGAAATAGCAGATGAAGTGCTTTATTGATTAAGCAATTTCCCAGCCCTGTGTGACAATATAGGAAGGGCATGGGATTTGGGCTTTAGGATGAGTGGCACATTGATCAAAAGAGTAAGGGAGGAATGGTTCCAAAATGAATGCATATTTTTAAAAAAATATGAAGGCCTTATCACTTTTTTGATACTCAGGTCAGCTGGTTTCCTTGACAACAGAAGTCCACCTCATTTAGGTGCTCCATCTATAGCAAATGTAGGCTACTCTTGGATTATACCAAGTCTCAAAATTCCACGCATCAATGTGTTGTATTTTTAATATCCCCCATTTGACAGTGTGGATGATCTTTAGTTAGTAGAGGTATGATACATGCAGCAGTACAGAAGAGAGACTGAGCAGCACAGGGAGGATTTAGGAGCCCAGGACTGAGACCAGACATTCAAGTACAACTCGTGCATTGAGACTGGAAGTTTCAGTGTCCTCTTTAATAAAATGGGGCTAATAAAAATAATAAAAACTCCTCTATGATACTTTCATTCATTCTGTGAATGAAACAGACATTTTCTATATGTCTTAGGTAGAGTGGCCAGGGAAATTATGCAACATTGAATTAAATTTGAATTTCAGATGAACAATTTTTTAAAGTATATTATATGCAATATTTAGGACATCTTTCCAGGGAAATTTATTCGTTGCTTCTTTTTTTTTAAATTTTTTTATAAACATATTTTTATCCCCAGGGATACATGTCTGTGAATCGCCAGGTTTACACACTTCACAGCACTAACCATAGCACATACCCTCCCCAATGTCCATTACCCCACCCCCCTCTCCCGATCCCCCTCCCCCCAGCAACCCTCAGTTTGTTTTGTGAGATTAAGAGTCACTTATGGTTTGTCTCCCTCCCAATCCCATCTTGTTTCTTTTCTTCTTTTTCTACCCCCCTTAGTCCCCCATGTTGCATCTCCAATTCCTCATATCAGGGATATCATATGATAGTTGTCTTTCTCCGATTGACTTATTCCACTAAGCATGATACCCTCTAGTTCCATCCACGTCGTCGCAAATGGCAAGATTTCATTTCTTTTGATGGCTGCATAGTATTCCATTGTGTATATATACCACTCTTCTTTATCCATTCATCTGTTGATGGACATCT